>OZ023273.1:35397222-35692239 GCA_964007475.1 Hybos culiciformis | reverse complement strand
AATGAATGCATGAAATGAAAATTACTGTAAAAATTTAATTTCTTATTAATGTGAAAATTATAAATATTTGGTATATAGAAAGCATATAAACATAATTATAAACTTGACAAAGTGAAGGGCTCACATATTACAACAATAATTGAAGCATATTAATAGAAGTACCAAGGCTTCAGCGTTTCCTTAATAACTAACTATGATTAAAAACCAAATTTGAAGTTATAAAGAAAATTAAATTTATGATATTATTTTTAAGTATATATACCACTTTTCAGAAATGAATTTCAACAGCTGATTTCGAGAAATACAAAAACATTACCAATATCATCATTGTCTGCAATTGACTTTGACACAGTAACTTTATTTTTTCTTTTCAAATTATTTAGAGTAAAAACTTTGTAAAAGAAAACGATTTCTGAAATAAAAAGGTTCAAACTTAATTCAGAATCTAAATCAAATTATTTTATTTTTTTCCTTGTTATTTTTAAAATCGCCCAAAAGAAAAGTTTTTTAAGGTTTTTATTCTGTTTTTTTTTTTTTTTGTACTTCAAAGACCCACAAAGGAAGCCAACAATGACAAATAATAAAGTTTTTTTTATTTTTTATTTTGTTAATTCAATACAAGAATAAAATAAAATGAAAAATTTAGAATATATACAGGTTTTTCTTTTGTTAATTTTACACATCCTCGATTACGGAAAATCTTTAAATAAAAATAAAACCAAATAATAAACAAATTCTCTTAATTTAGTCAGTAGCTTGTATTTCTTCTCTTTTATTTGAAAATAAGAGTTTACACACTATAATGGAAAAAATTAAAATAGTTAATATGGACAACTACGTACATCTTATTATGGTTTATAATAAATATAAATTACGGAAACTTTGGGAAAAATCCATAAAAAATTTACTACTGTTATAAATTTGAATAAAATTTGCTTTTCAATATCCATGATTCCTCGCTGACAACATTGTAATTATTATAAAAATAAACCTTCAATATTTCTTAAATTGTAATTTAATGCATTTTAATTTATTGTTCTTGTTTCAGAAGAAAATATAAAATCATAAATAAAGATACATGCATATGTATGTACTGTCATAAAGGAAGTATAATATAGAGTAACTATGTCAAACAACTTTTTAAAATATCGTTTTTATTTTTTTTCCTATTTTTTCAGACCCCCAAAACATATGTATACAAAAAAGCTTTTCTATTCTCTCTAATACTCATTAATTTTTTCAATTTTGAGGATGTTTAGTTTTAAAATTACACAACTTATAAAAATTCGAATGTAGTTGTGCGAAAAATCATAACTATAAAACTATAATGAATAAATGAAAAAATATGTGTCTAAATATGTATTGTTGTGATGTGCTAATATCAGTTTATTGCATCTATGATTTTTTTTTTTTTTTTCAAAAACTAGCATCTTCGTCTTCATTGAAATTTATAAAATTCTTATAAGTTATTTCAAATCAATAAATATATCTATTACAATTTAATTTTTACATTAATAAAGAGATAATATCTCATAATATTTTATCTCCTTTGGATAAAATATTGTTAAACGATAGTGGGAGACATTGTTTTATTTTTATCGTGAATTTACGCTTAATTAGTTCATTCTTTAAAATAAATGTGTTTTGCATTTAATGGTACTTACATGTATATATTAAAATATTTTGCATGAACTTTGTTTTAACTATTTAAATTTTGAAATATAAGGACATTAAGAAAATTATATCGGAATATTTTATTATTGTTGGAAATTTATCAATTTGGATACGGAATTAAAATAAGTATAAATAATTTGAATAAAATAAAGTAAATATTTATTTATTTATTTTATTTATTAATAAGTAGGTAAACGCACTTTTTTGAATGCGCGACCTTCACTTAAATATTTTACTAATTCATGAAGTTAGAGCTCCATAAAGAGTAGTCGGCTAAACAAGTTATCTTCTATCGACCCCAATCATAAAAAAAATAAAAAAAAAACTAATGATGTCCTTGAATTGAAATCAGAACAATTATTATATCACAAAAATTATGACAATGATTTTGAAATATTTTATTTGATCTGTTTGAAATTACCAGATTTCATATAAAAATTTTTGATAACTATTTTGCTCAACATTTTTATAAAAAAAAGAATTTTAACAAACTGTATGCAATGTTGTTTGGACGCAATAAAATTATCAAAAAAAATATGATTTCTGGTTCACCGAAACAGACGAATGTTTTGAACATAGATTTCAATTTTTGGAGTTGTTATTAACACTTTTAATAATAAAAGGCTCAAAATTTTTAAAAGGGATATTATTACAAAATCAAACTATACTTTCAAACCAAAATAAAAAACAAAAAAATCATTATTCCAATGATATAAAATAATGTGAACATCGTCGGTCTCATGCAAAAATCACTGAACTGCAAAAACATAGTTTTGAGAAAATTGGATTTAAATCTCTTTTTTTTAGTAAGTTTTGATACTTTCGGGAAAATAAAAATAGTCATTGCGTATATATAATTTATGACAGCTTTCAACTTCTAACTTTGAACATATTAAAATTTTAGTTTTTTATGATTTTTCTACAATATTAGGTCAAAACGGCCAAAACTACAGTTTCGTGATTTATGCACGAGACCGACGATATGTAAATAAACATGAAATAAAAAGAATTTATTAATGCTTTCAAATATAAATTTTTTATTTACATTCTAACTAACACAAATTTTTTTTTCTATAGAGAACAAATACTATATAGTAAATATTAAAATACAATTATAATAAAGGAAATATTTTGTTTATTTTTAAAAGCTTTATAAAAAAAATATTTTAAAAGCTATAAAGCTCTCTCGTTATAGTGATATATTCTAAACAAAAATAAAAGCTTGGGGGTCTGATCTAATTTTGCTTAACTTTTTTTATTCGAATTTTTTGTATGGGACTAGTTCCTCTATTTATACTTCCTTTATGGTACTGTACATGTATATCTTTAAAATAAATTTTCTTTTTTTTTTTAATTTTAAAATTTTCGATTTTCTTTCCATTTTATTCGTATAGAAATATTAAGAATTTTTCCAGTAGATTAGCGTCAAATTATATACATTGTTTGTTCCCAAAAATTCTCCTTTTTTATATTTTTCAATTATATATCTCTAGCATTAGTTTTCCCTACAAAAATTATAGGGAATTATTTAAGTAAGGTTGATTTTCTATTTGACTGATTATTTAGAAAGAAACGACAATTGAAAGTTATTTAAATAACTGTTATGTTTTGTGTCAATTTACTAATTCCTTATCAAGTGAAAACATCAAAAGTATATGTAAAGATAAGGATCAATTATCTTTAAGGAAAATGATTCATATTTTTTTCCGTGTATTACAAATAAACAAAGTTTGCATACATATTAGTTTTCTGGATTTGAGCTGTTTTTTTTTTGAAAGTGGTATAAGTCCACTTTTTTAAAAAAATGAGTTAATGGTAATTTTAGTAAGATATAGCCACCTTCTCTTCATATTTACATGAAAAAATGGCGATGTGCACTTAACTCATCGGTCGATTTTGGATAAATTATATCCGTTTTAACTCATCCGAAAATTGGCCGATGATTTATATCCTTTGCAATGCACATAACTCAACCATCGCTGATAAGTTATGTGCTTTCAGAAAAATAAAACTGATCTGGCAACTTTTTCGGATGACTTTTTAAAACACATAACTCATCCGTAAAATTATGAGCGAACATTGTCGCCGCAGCTCCGTACTTTTTTTTTCGGTCGCTGGTCGAACTGGTGGTTGGTCAGTGGGATTTGCGGCAGTGGGATTCCATCTCAATGCTTATTTGTAACAAACACTACGGTACTTCCTCTTTGGCCAATGAGAGGCCCTATTTTTTGGAAAAGGATAAAGGGAGTATCCTAGAACGAGAGAAGGGACACTCCCTCTACTGCAAATCCCACTGACCGCCACCAGACGCCGTAAATTCCACTGGGCGGGCGGTCCGCAGCCTGCGGCGACAATGTTCGCTCATAATTTTACGGATGAGTTATGTGTTTTAAAAAGGGTTTAAGTCATCCGAAAAAGTTGCCAGACCAGTTTTATTTTTCTGAAAGCACATAACTTATCAGCGATGGATGAGTTATGTGCATTGCAAAGGATATATAAATCATCGGTCAATTTTCAGTTAAGTACCGATGAGTTATTGCGCGGACCCGAAAAAATGATACATGAAAAAATGGACTTATACCACTTTCAAAAATAACAGTTCATTTATTCTAACTTTTCCGCTGATATGCCTCTAACATTACGTACTTAATATGAAATTTTTTGTTATCAATAAATATTTTAATATTCTCTATCTGTTGACAAAATTATCCACTTTATTTAAATTTTTAAATCAAGACTAATTTCCAATTAAGGAAAAGCTTATAGATATTATTATAAAGTGTATAGATACAATTTCTTTTAACATCCTTATTTAAGAAAAGTTAATATAAATAAATTAATTTGTCTATCGATTCTCTAATATAATTTTCGTTTTCTTTTTATCTAATATTCTATTAATGCAATATTTTCACCTTATAAGTATCAGGCAACCAAATAAATTGATTCGTGTATCCTTTTTCTGTCATGTGTAAAATTGAAAAACTGTATTATCACTAATAAACTAATTAATTCTTTCCATGCTTCATTAAAAACTAATAAAAGTTTCAAAGTAAATATTGTATAAATATTTTCCTAAAACTAAAATTTAATTACTTTTATATAGTTACATGTGCAAGGTGTGTTGTATACAGAAACAGAAAAGAAAAGGAAACTTTTAAAAAAATATATTTAAAACAACTTTTCTAAAAGGTAATACAAGATATATAAACAGATTATTAATACGATCCGTAAATTTTGTAATGTACAAAATTTTTCAAATGGTGCTACCACTTCCACCTATTTATTATGTTAATACTTCTATAACTTTTTATAACTAAGTTAGAATTTGGTCTTGAGTTTTTTATATACTTTAAGATTGTTTTAGTCAGTTAATATATTCCACATTAATTTAGGGTTAAAGAGCTAAGTATGTTATGGAGGAATTTAT
Source organism: Hybos culiciformis (assembly GCA_964007475.1). Taxonomy (NCBI): domain Eukaryota; kingdom Metazoa; phylum Arthropoda; class Insecta; order Diptera; family Hybotidae; genus Hybos; species Hybos culiciformis. The sequence continues at coordinate 35,687,138 of OZ023273.1, read as the reverse complement.
TTAATTACATTAAAAACTTTTGAAAATAATAGAAATGCACTTCAACAATCAACATATAAAATTTATCCAATGTAATAATTAAAAATTTCTCACATTTTCTTTTTTCGAAATATGATATTTACTCAAAAATATTATTTTATATAATAAATTTATTTTTTTTACTAATAAAAAGTGTATTCTTCTACAGCATTTTTTTTTCCTTTTTTCACCAAATTTTATTAAATGTGTTACAAAATTCATATGCAAGAAATGTTTCGAATAACTTTTTCAAGTATCTCAATGATTCAATCTATTTTTAAATATAAATTATTTGGTATGCAGATTATCAAAATCACTAGTGTGAGATTACGAATAAAAATTTTTTTCTGTATTTATTTTTATTTCCTTATTTCTTATATTATAATTCTTATTCAAAATATACCAACCTGTAATTTTCTGATAAGCAGATTGAGGCGAAATTGAAATGCTTTATCAATATATGTCATCATAGCATTATCATTTCTATAAATTCCTTGAATATTATATACAGCACCATTATATAGCCATAATCCTGCTGAATATGTTACAAATAATGGCTGCTATTTTGCATCAAAAGATATAAATTCCGAATTAAAAAAAGAAAGAAACAAATTGGCAAAAAATTATAAAATAGATATGAAATGAATTTTCGAAATAATTAATATTATATGAAGAAAGCATCTAGGTCATTTTTAATAATCCAGAAAAAAATTCGACTAATTTTTTCCAGAGAAGATATTGCAATTAAAAGTTTTGCTAAAACTTTCATGGTTTTTTTTTCATACTTTCAAATACAATTAATATCTATATTTGCAATTGGGATTCCATCTAATTAAAATGAATGGATACAATAAATTTTTACTATAGTAATTTTTTTTTTCCATTTAATCAAAATGGAATGAGATACAAAGAAAATTTAATAACGTTCAAGCGAAAAAAAGATAAGTTAAAATAATAATATATGTAGGTCGAGATTATGATATAGATAGTGTTAAAAATACATCTATAAAATTTTCAGAAATAAATTAAAATAACGTATAACAAAAATATATAACAACTAATAAAGCAATATAGCCAATGAAAATAATTATATAAAAAATTTGATAATCACTTACTGATTTACTTCAGTGAAATGGGATATAATAAATGTATATTTTAAAAGTTTTCCAAACTTTTTTAAACTACAACATCATTTTACTTCCGATCGGTTGATTCTTATTTTTACTGTGATATTTATTTTAAACAATGAAATTAATAAATATATACTTTACTATTAAAATTATTTTAATCATCCCTATAATCTTGTAATAATAACACTATCTATTTTAAAACATTGCAACAATAGTATTACTTGCCATAAAAATACTTATTGAACAAAATATTATTTGATTAACAATATTATAATGGTTAAGAAAATGATTCTCTTCAAAAAAAAATTAAATATTAAGAGAAAATGAATTTCAAGTAGGAAACAATTATACAGAACAACATGAATTGAAACAATATTATTAGAAAAATTTTCAGCAAAAATACATGCATTAACTTATCTAACTTAATGATTCACTATACATGTATTTAAGTTATATTTAAAAACAATTCATAATAATTTTTGTCTAATAATTTAATTAAGTTACTTACAACGGATATGCTTTCTTCTATTTCGGGTAATTTAAAATGTGTCATCCCGTAATCTTGAAAATGTGATAATACTAATGGTATTGTCATATCAACCTCTTCATTTATATTAGTCCATCCAACTTCATCTTTATCTAAATTGCTAATATCCCTGGGGTCACGTTTACTGGTATTGGTTATCATTTTTCTAATTCTATGACTAATATTATTATTATTATTAATATTATTTGTTATTCCATCATCAATTTCCTCAAAGTTACCATTAGTACTATCATTATCACTGTTATTATCTACATTATCATTCCTAATTGAATTTTTTGAAGAAGAATTTATTCTTCTTTTTGCACCAATCTTATTTAATTGTAATGTATTATTAATATCTGACTCAGGATTTTGTAACGTTGAAACAGAAAATTGTCCTAATGGTGAGGATATAAGACGATGATTGTGATGTGGAAGTAATGACATTATTGAACTGGAATAAAAATATAAAAGCTAAAAATTAAGGAAATAAATTTTAATAGACGTTTAATAGACAGTTGACATAAATTCATTTTTAAAGAATTTATCTACTTATCTTTAAAAATTTTCAATAACTAAATTAATAATTTTAAAGTCTAATCTACTTGTATAGGTATGCTTCACTAATGTGATATTAGCAAACTGACTTTTACGAACGTCATGTGTTTTTTTATCTCCATAAATCCAGCTGTAACTTCAAAAATATAATTTGATTAAAGGTGGTCTAATACAAAACTAATAATAATAATACTCATTAACCAAAAACGCACTGTTTTCATTACAACTTAGGACGAAGATTATTCTAAAATTAATAATTTATTATCTTCACTTTATCTGATAAATTCTTCAGTAATTAATAATGTACAGGCAGTTATTATAAATCAAGTATTGTGAAACCTTCTTTAAAAGTAATTATTCAAATAATGAATTTTTAATATCGAGTTGAGATGAAAATATTACCAGAGTAAAGTATATTGTATTCTGGTTTGAATTTAGTGTAGAAATTGACTATATAAAAATTTTCATTGTTATCGAAACAGAATCGAAAATATTGAATTTCTGGTGGATGAAAAAATTTCATTCAACGTAATATTTTTTGTTTATATTGAATTTCTGTATAAAATTGTAAAATTTATGAAAAATAATAAGAATTATTTTCTAATTAGGTACCTAACCTATGTGAAATTGATGTTACAAATTTTTAGCTTGTTATGAGAGAAACCTTTTGAGCTAGATATATTTAAACCAAATTTTTTTCAAATTAAGAAGGGTTGATAATGTAATATCTAAGAAATTTTATTTTAATTAAAATGAAAAATTTAAAATAAAATATAAAAAAAAATATTTCATAGAAACAAGTTTCCTTACGTCATTGCCAATTTGAAGGCTTTAGTTTATGTATACATTAAATAAGTTTTTTACTTAAAACCATATTTTGTTTGTCTATATTTATTATTTTGTTTATAAGATAGTTACTTCCATTAGCTAATTACTTATTTATAAATTAAAAAAATTGACCTATGAAACATTTAATACAACAATTTTGTAATATTTCTTTCCAAGAAAATATTCTGAAGCTGTTAATAGTAAAAATGAATGTTAAGAAAAATAATTGTGTTCACAATCAAACAAAAATAAAGTAGTTAAAAATGCAACAAAAATAAAATTTATTTGCTTTCTTTTTAAATCGATATCGATTTAATACAATTTCAACCTAATGAAATATAAATATATTATTCCCTTATTAAAAACTGTATGACGTTCTAACTTCACAGTAAAATACATATTTTTATTCTAATGATGAACTAAAATTTATCCAACAAGCAAAGCCAACATTTGTATGAGTTTGATAAAAATCAGTGAGCATAATTAGTGTGTCATGTCATATATGTACTTTCCTTTTTTTTAATTTAACAAGTTATTCAAATTATGCGGAAGAAAAATTACTAAAAAAAAATTGTTAATATCAAAAATTTTGTTTTTCTTAATTTCTTTGGTAAAAATACTTCCGTTTTGAAAATCTTAAACATTGTTTTTCTGTATATATATAGGCATTCCGTATGAAAAACGAAATTTGAAAATTAAACTTCAACAAACTTTCTTTTAGTTTATATTTTATTTTAATTACTTTTAATATCATTAATGCAGGCAGGTTAGGTGAATATAAGATGTGGTTTCGAATATCGAGTAATTAAACATCAGAATTCCAATAAGGCTTAAATGATATATCAAATATAGCTGCATCTGCGTCTCTTATAAAGAAAAACTATGAAATGTTCTACCAATTTTAATTTTAGTTATGTTGTGCTTTTATTTTTATAATTGTTCTAACGAAGCTAATATTTCAGACACCAGGGGTTACTTATATTATTGGAAGATAGCTAATGTATTTGTACTAATTTCGGTTGCTAAATTTCATCAGTTTCTGTTCTCAATCAGAAATTCTCTCTCAATACTATATTAGTACCTATAGATATTACAATTAATAGCGGTTGTTACAAACGTATGGTTCAAAATAACAGTTTTTCATCCATCACTGAAGAAAACTTTTTCCCAACATACAATATATTTTTCTAAACATCTATAAATTGGCAAATCACAGAAACAAAGATTTTAATTTCCCAATTTCAACTATATGATCCCTACATTTTGTTAGATGCATATTTACCATAAAACATTTATAGCTTTCTTAATATATAAAATGTAATAAATACATGGATAATTTTTTAGAAATATCTAAATTTCTTCTGCATAATTTTGAGTTGTTAACATCATCGTGCTTGTGTACCATAAAACCAATACAAAAATGTGTAATATAACAACGCTATTGTAATGAATAATTTTTATTATACGTACGTACATATATTAAATTTGATTCATGCGAAAACTTAATTTAAAATAGTGAAGAAGTTTCAACTTCCGAAATATAAAATAGCTTTGAATAATTTTTTTTGTTTTCAGAAATAATCGCAAAGTTTAGCTATATAATTATATACTTAATTGCCTTTGAATATTGAAAATCGTCGATATGCAGCCAAAAACGACTAATTGCAAAAATAAATTATTGAAAAAAGTTGTTTTATTAATACCTATTTGATATAAATTCGCAAATTATTAATATTTTGAACCATATTAAAGTTATCTACAAGATTTTATGTTACCGAAAATCTACGTGTGGATGAACAGACAAATTAACCCAATTGACATACTAACGATTTTGTGAGTTTATAAAAATAATTTTTTAAATGATTTAAAATATCTTCGTTAAAAAGTCGATAATAATTGATAATATTAATTTGAAAATATTATCAATTAAACAAAAAAGTTTTAAGTTTAAATCAACTTCCATTGTCATTTATGGAAAAAATGTACTTCCCTTTACCAAAAAGAATATAGGATTTGGGTAGGACCATGATATTTCTACTAATTGATAACTTTTAATTTATTAAATATTTGCTTGTTAGTTTTTTATAACATAATTATTATAAACTTTTAATCCAATTAAACATTTCACATAAATAGAATATTGACAATTAGGTAAAAGATATTTATATTGATTTATACATTTATGCTTATGCTTTATACTTATGCTTCATGCTTTTCCATATTATATATACATATTTGCTTATTAATCTTGTAATTTATAGTTTTGTTATAGATAAAACTGTAATAGTAGATTACAAAACATGTTAAAAAAATTTGTTATTACAACGAGTTGTGTATACACAAGAATACATAGACACGAGTCAATACTTATATCACGAGAACGTTAGGTCGAGTGATATAATATTGACAAGTGTCTATGTGTTTTTGTGTATATACACAACGAGCTGTTTTAATGTGCATGTGAGAGGTAGTTGCAATAAATACATTTGCAATGCAAAAAATAAACAAAAGTTCAAAATGAAGAAAGTAAATAAAATTTACTTAATACGGAGAATGTAAATAAAATTTACTTAATTAAATAATTACATGTGTATTGACGCATGTAATATACCATTTACCGAGCTAAATTTGCGATTGTAAATACAACTTACCGATCACATGCACATTAAAATTTTTAGTATTTATGCTTGTCCATTGTTGAGTAGAATTTTATTTACAACTAAAATTGATTGTTGGTTTTTAATAATTTTTAGAATCATTAACACATTGTATACTCCTGATGATGACTTGGACTAAGTCGAAATATTGAGATTAATTAATATTTATACTCAGCAAAACAAAAGTAACATAGTAATAAATTACTTAAATTTGTAAGAATTTTTTAGTTTTTGCTTAGTACAGACGAAATATTGAATACAAATGTTTTTGGACTAATTAATATTCAAATCATTACCTTTTACAATTTATGCAACTCAGTTAATAATCAATTTATGCAACTCAGTTAATAATCAATTGAAAATTCAGTTAATTATTATTTTTTCATAAATATGATCTAAATTATAGTTTTATTTAAAAAATCGGTTTTTATTTTGTTCAAAAGTAAATCGTTTCCATAGACCGAAAGCACATTTCCTGACTCGAATTTACTTAATAATTTTTCAGAATCATATAATTAATTTGTTCAATGTGTTTTATATATAATGTTCGGATTAGGGTAATATTGATCAATTGAATTAAAAATTTTGATCACAGAGAGTTGGAGATTGTTTAGATTAATAAAAATGTACAATCTAATGTGCGCTTAATTATTAAAACTTACCTAGAGCTTTTCACTAATTCATAATTTCCAATTAAACTAAAATAACTGAATAAAACTATGTAATTTTCTCGCAACATTTTTTATTAATATTATAGTTATAGTTTTTATTTTGATATCGATCAATCATAAGCATTGATACCAATTTCGTTTTACGCTTAAAGTTAACACAAAAAAATTTTCTGTAAATATAATCTGTAAATGTTTATATTTATGAAATCTACTTTTTTTTTTAGAAATTTAATGAAAATTATTAGTTTTTTTTAATTGAAATAAAACGATAACTTTAGCAAATTCTAGAGAAAGTTTTCTTTTTTTTATTAATCTTCAATTAAGACTGTCATCAAAATAATAATTTACAATATGTATTAAAAACAATTGCAAGACAACTACAAGAAAAATCTCATTATACATTTAAGATCTTTAATGATTTTACTTGTGTATTATTTTCAATTATTGAGAAAATATATAAATCTGATAAGATTTTATATGAAACATCGAAACTTATATATTTCTTATAGATTATTTAACATTGAAAATTGAGAAAATCAGAACTGATGTTAGAGAACTTCATATTTAGTTCGACAAATAAATAAAAATTAAAAATTATAGAAAAGTGAATTCAAATAATTTAACTGAATTTCACGAAATAATATTAAAATGTTTCAATATAATTTTTTGAAAGTATTAGGAGTGGAAGTTCAATACAATCCATATTTATTTTTATGACATAATGAATTAAATTATCATAAATTTATGAATTGCTAAAATTAATAATTTTTATAATCCAGAAAAGCTTAATTATAACATTTTAAATTAAATTGTTGTATAAAAATTAGTAAGCACGCTTGGATTGGCAATTATAATTTGCATAAGTTTTGGACTCCGAACAATCTTATTTTATTGCGAAAATACGATTGTCATTAGCATTACGTAAGTCAGTATCGCCTATATGATATCTCTTAATGAAAGCTTATATCATACTTAAAATTTTTTTTGTTTATATATAATAGATTTATTTTAACATAATATTTGTTTTTTAAATCAAGTATTTGAATTGTTTTTAATTTGGTATTTTATTTATTTGTTATTATTTTTTATATGAATTACATGCTTTTTTGTTTATATCTATATATATAAAAAAAAAAATTATTAAATTAATAAGAATAATTTTTTATTTATTTTTTTTCATTTATTTATTTTGATGTAATACATTTACAGAAATTCAATGGTAACAGCTTTTCATAACAGTTTTACCAAAAATAAAATATCGTATTTATAAATTGTATTAAAATTTGCATTAATTTTTTATCAACTACCTTGAAAATTCAAAGATGTTTATTTAATTAAAGGTTAAGATCAGTACATTACAGATACATATAATTATTAGTAAAATTATTGCATATTTCTTGAAGTTTTATTAAAATTCGTTCAGGTAAAAAATTTCACTAAATTTTATTTACGAAAAAAAAAAACTAAATATTTTAACAAACCGATCACATTTACTTTCAATTACAAACTGATTTTGTACGTAAAAAAAAAGTAAATAAATAAATCAACATTCATGACTGTAAAAAGGCATTTAATACGACCACAATATAATTACTGCTATTTGTTCAGCAATTTAAATTGAACTGAAAAATATCAGGGATGTAACAAAATATTTCGGTATATCTACACTATTTAGGCACTTGAAATTTAATAAAGAAGACCATATGTAGTACAAAGGAATGTAACTATTAAGTTGAATGTTGAAAAATGAAATATTTATAAATTACGATAAAGATATGACAAAGCTTGTTTCGTAGTTGTCTATTCTGATCTCATCAGTGATTGATTGAGTGAATTGGACTATCTAGACAAATGTTACTATTAAATTAATTTTTTTATAGCTTTATAACTATTATAATCTAAGGTTTATATAAGAGCTTGAAATGAAATTACATGCAATATTAATAAGCATTAATTTTACAATTCATCCCTGGAAATATGATGACGTCCAACAGTGGTCGATTACAACGTTCATTAACATTTACAAAATATAATAATATAATAAATAATAATACTGAAACAAAAAAGCAAAGTTTAGAATTAAAACAAGAGAAAATTAATTCAGCAAGTGTGTAAAATTCATATTTTAATAATGGAAGCTTTAATTTTTTTATATAAAAGCTTACATAACGTGCACCTGTAAGCTAATATTCGCAATAAAAATGCAATTTAATACAGATTTTTTTTCTTTAGTCGTTAACACAAATTAAAATAATGCAAAACATTACAAAACTGTAAATGACCTTGATCTTTATATTAAAATAATAAATACCGAATGTCTCTACAGATTGCGTATTTAGAAATAAATCTGTCAAATAAATTTATTAACTTTCTGTTAAATGAATCAAGTTAATTTAATAGGAAATTAAAATAAGACAGTTATATTTAAAGTAATTAGAAAGTTGAATTATAACATTTTTATATACGAATATGTACAAATTTTCAAATTATTCTATGGCTACCTTTTAATTATATAAGGTCAGATATCCTATAAAAGTTATATCTCCAATTAACTTCATATAATAATAAAATAATAATAGAAATATGTTTATTGTAATTGCCAAACACTTCCGCGCATAAACGCAGCGAATATTGTCGATAAATGTTCTCTAAACTATTTCCATAAATAAAAGTTAACGATATAATAGTTAAGTATGTAGTTTTATTCTAAATTTTTTACATTATAAATTTAAATTTAAATTGTACTTAAAAATTCAATGTGATAAAGCGGGACATATGATTATAAAATCCATAAAAAATATAAAATAATTAGATAGATAATTTTACTAATAAAAAACATTAGCTCATATTTATTATCTTTTTCAGTAAAAATATTTTTTAGTTTAATAAAACATTTTAACACAGATTTTGTTCACAAACTATATACATACTCTATAAATTAACTGTTTTCAAGATATTAACCCTGTCGAATATTACGGTACCAAATTCAATTAAGATAATGAGCTTCGAATTTTTTTAAATTTCTATGTTTCACATTTTTAATATGAAAGTAATTTAATTATAATTAAAATATGCATAATACATACATATCTCATGCTTCGCACCAAATTATCTACACCTATAGTTTTATAAAATAAAATAAAAACATGGTTTGAAAGTAATCATCATAATTATATAATAAATCTATTGTGCAACATAATTTACTATATAATTATGTAGAGAAATTTTACATAATATCAACATAATAATGACATAATTTTTAATAAAGCATTCGCACAAGAGTAGGCATTTATATGTTTGAAAGTAAAATAATAACTAAAAGTTAAACAATAATAAAGAGCAGAGAGTGATTCAAAGTATAAGTTAGTGTTCAATACAGCTTACGAATATATGAAAGTTTAAGTCTAAGTGTGGTACATGGGTCGAATTGTAATATCAATTGATCTGAAACACCTATAAAATAGTATATATTAGTCGACAATTACACATTATTGAACTTATTGCTAGCAATAAGGAAGTAAGAATTAAGTAAGTTAATTTAGTGGATATTATCAAAATTACCATTACCAATAAGCTAAGGCTTTTTGAGATAAGGTTCACGTTTTTAACTTAATTATTTCATACTTTATGTTCATATGTTGAAATTTTTAAAAATATACTATCCAACATTATTTATTAAATCAGAAACTTACATATCTTTTATTATTGCCTTTTACATTGTAGAAATTGTTTTTTTTTATTCAGGAAAACATAATTGCTTTGAATTCTCTTAATTTTGGCACGCGTGAACAAAACTATAAGTTATAAAAAATGCTTGTTAAATTCGCATAACAATTAAAGCATGTTTTCTTTTTTCTGCAATATTGTTGCTGCATAAATACTTACCGTAAAGTTCAAATGCAATAAAAATGAACATTAAAAGTTTGAATAAATGAAGAGTTGAATGAATTCTTCTTATTCTTATTTTCTTTTTATCTCAAGCATGTTTTAACGTGTCACCAATTTCTTTTCTTAACGGTTCTGTCGTTTAAGAGTTTAGAAAATTTGAGTTTTTCCTTTATCGCTGGTACAATATTTTGTATTTTTCTTTTCAATAATTTCCCCAAAATAATACTACCGAATTTCGTGATAACATTATTTTAAAACAGCGACTCCAAACTCGATTATACCTCACTTAAAAATGGAAATAAAAAAAAAAAATTAAGTTACACGATTTTATTATACATACATATTTGTACTATTTTTTATGTTAGAAAATTTGTTGACATGCATAAAAATTAAAATCGTTGACAATTAAAGAAAAGAGCTTATGACAACTCCACAATACATAATATAACTAGACTTTACTAAATATGTATAAAACTGCGATACTTTTTTTTTGGATTTATAGAGTTTTTTTTTAAACTGTCTGGAAATGTAATTATTTTTATTTATTTAATTAAAAAAGTGTAGCTAATGATGTTTTTTATATACCTGCTATCGTTGACCTTTTTTTTAAATCCGAAAGATTAATAGTTTTGTACAGTTCAAATGAAGTTAAATTTATGCTACTGAAATTTATTGCAACGATAATTTTGGCAAACCTCGTGCAATAAAATATATTATATATTTTACTTAGTATTTTAAGAGATGATAAAATTAATTTATAAATTTTTTTCTTTGTGCAATATTTTTTGTAACAATAAAATTTATACCATTTTTAATTCCATTAATCTTTAGAATCTGAAATTAAAAGATTATAATCTAAGTTTAAGTATTATTAATATTCTCTCTCAATTATGTTCTTTAATTTGAAAAACAAAATTTTAACACATCAAAAGATTAATTGTTCAACAACTTTAATTATATGTTGAATAATTGTATTTGCAGTCTCCTAAGTGAAATACCTACTGTACGTATATTATATAGTTTGCATATATGTAAATTTAAGTATAAAAAATACTTTTTTTTTGTTGAACTTGTGATCTATACCAAGAGAGTCATGAATTATTGACAGCAACTCTCATATTCCTAACCAATCTATTAATGTTAATTATTAGTTCATAAACCCTCAAGCAAAAATAATAACTAAAATAATTTTTAATATATTATGTACTTTTATTTAAATACATACCTTATTAGCCTTTATAAAATATCAAATTTTATTTTTGTTTTTTATAACTTAAAAAAGTTTTCAAATTGTAATCAAATTTTATGTCCCTTCCATGAAATATTTACCTTAAATCGAATCCGTCTACATATAATTTAATTTTACTTACATATATTCTGTGTCATAAATAAATTTTATTTTATGTTTAAAACATACGAAGCATCAATGTATACATGTACAGCATAAATTAATATATTATGTTAATATAGTCAGCATAATATGATTTTATAGTTATTGAAGGTTTGGTAACTAAGGTTTTCTTTGTGGATTTTTAATATAGATATATCTGAAAATTATTTATGATCTTTTAAAGCATGTAAAACATTATTTAATTTTTAGTTTATGTGATAAATTTTTCTTCAATAAACTAATACTTGTGTATATAGTATAAGTAAAATTTGTTGATAACTACCTAGAACATAAAAATGTTTTAAATATTGAACATAAGTTACTGTTATCATGTATATTGATATTAATGTTAAACATCATGTTATTTCAATATCATTTAGAATTTGAATTAAAATTTTACAATTATATATATACAATTATATATATACACAAAATAATATTATATATATACACAAAATAATAGCAAATCTTAGTTTTCAATTAATTTTAAAATAATATATACTCTTTTATATATTATATTTATATTTATAAATAATAATAGCATATAACATCAAAGTTTTTAGTAGAAATATAAAATTAATGCTGTAATGAATTTCAAAATTATTTGTCAAAGAATATTTCAATCAAATGAAAAATTTTCATAATTTTTGTTTTATAATTATTATACACAGAATATTTATGTAGATTTATGTACGTATATAGTTATATACATATTATAAATTACTATATTTAAAATTATTTCTTTATGACATTTATGTTGAATTTTTTCAAGACACGATCTAAAATAACATTATGCCATCAACAATATAAAATATAAATATTTTCTAATTTAATATTTGTATATTTATTTTTAGATCAAATGTATATTTTGATTAAATTGAATTTAAAATTGCTTTTACTGATAATTATGCTGAATATTCATTATTATCCCATAATTATATATAAATATTAAGCTAATGAGTGTGAACAACCAATGGGTAAGAAACGATTTTTTTTAAAGTTCATACTCTTGTTCTTGTTCGATTGACCATCTACTTTAATGGGAATGTACATTTTGAATTAAAAAAATGTACATTCCCAAAAAGGCTTTAAAGCATTAGACCTGCATTATGTGCATTATATAATTTGGTCCCAATGATAATTAAAAATTTATAAAAATGTTTATGGTCGTCCTATAATTTATCGAAATATAAATTAAAAATAATATGTTACGTATGTTTTAAAAAAGTTAGAAGTATAAATAACTAATTTTAATGAAATATACGAATAAACCTAACTTAAAAACATTTTAATATTTTTAATATGATGTATAAGGTATCAGAACATCATAAAAAGAACTCCATACAATACAATTACGAAATTACATAATGTTTTTTTTAAAAACATTAATTTCAATTGAATAAAATTACAATCATTTTTATTTGCCCTCTTATAAATACTAGAAAAAGCATTAATTTTTCCTAACTCCTACTCTGTTTTCACATTTAATGTAATTACCTGATAGCATACACCTTTAAATCATGTCAATGCTAATATGTTTTTATAAACCATTTTTTTTCACATTTTTATTATATTGATATTCTGTTAATTTTTATGATCTTGTATCAAAATTTATATTCTGTAATTTCTTAATATTTTAAGGCTTTTGATTTTTGTATAGGAAAAATACCATTAATAAAAATTTATAGCTTTCAATAAACAAAATATAAATGTTAAGTCCATAAAGTCTTTAGTCTATTTTATATATATATATATACATAAATAAAGAAACATATTTTTGGCAGCAAAATAAAATAACAAAAGAAAATTAATATACACATTACAAAATAATTTTTTTAAGAAAATAAATTTTATGCTTCCACATCTAAATAGATTTATTCATATTAAAAATTCTGTTTATGATTCTTCTGTTTTTTTTTTGTTTATCAAACACGAAGCAATAATTTACGATTTCGGCAAAACTGATGATGTAAGTCAATAATCGACAAGTCCTTTGAATATAATACAATCTTTAGAAAAAAATAAAAAATAAAAAACTAGCGTTCAAAGCTAAGGAAAAGAATTTAAAGATAAAACAACACTTAATTCAAATATATTTTTATTGTTGAGACAAACATAAATGTAGCATAAAAGAAAGAAAATGGATATTTGTCCGCTTTTGTAAAACTTAAATTTATTGTTTTAACCTAAAGGGACCATTTTAATTTTTGCTAAAATTACGATTAGAATAAATGTTATTCTTCCAAGATTAATATACCTTGCATACAATTTTAGTATAGTGTAAGAAAATATTTTATGGTTTAATCTTTTTAAGAATATATATTAAAAAAGGATTAACATTTAAAAGGATTATTTTAATTTTGTAACTAGAAGTTTTGTCGCGAAATGATCCTTCTTTTTACTTTGATTTATTTACCGGACCATATCTAATTAACATTTAATGTTTCCCACAGGTATAATCTTAAAATTTTGGTTTGCTTTTAATATTATTTTCAACAAAAAAAAAAACCAAAATCATTGTATTATCTAAATAAAAATAAACCTTTAAAGCTGATGAACCAATCCTAAATAATATCATTTGAATATTCTAGATGTAAACATATAATACTGTGTTATCATTTTCACATTTATGCGATAAAATAAAAATTTCCATCAACAACAATTTCCATTAACAAAAAGGATATGAATAAATTTTCCTTTTTCATTCATGTTTTTTTTATAATTTTTGGTAAATATTTTAAAGTCCATTCTTAAATACCTAATATGGTGATAAATCCTTCTAAGAAGTGTTAAACCAAAAATAGTTGTAAGATTTTAATTTTGTTTTAGGCAAAGATTTCAAAATAAATCTAAATCATCATGTGATTAAACTAATTCTATTCTTTTTGTGGAGAATTTGATTTCATCCTTGTTTTTCATTGCTTTAAAATATTTCAGCTTAAAACGAGAAAATTTATTATTATTAAATTATTGGTTTAAGGTTGTTATAACCAATTTCAATTCTCTTACAAGGTATGTTAAATTCATGTGACGAGCGATGTCTGGGAAAAAATGTATTCAGTTGATATAATGGTTTCTAACATTAAGGAAAAAGAAAAGTTGCTCCATAACAATAAATATTTATTCGATATTGGGGATTTAGAACCCTACGGAATGTACGTTAATGATTTAAAATTCTTAAATTTTATTGAATAATTTAAATCGTTATTTGAGCATAATTATATTTTTAATTGTTATAATTTAAGTCTCATTAACACAATGGTTAAAAAATGGTTAATTTTGGGAAAAAGTGTTAAAAGATAAACTATTAAAAATGTGATGTTTCATTAATATGAAGTGCTTAATTTTTATTGTTTTATTTATTTAGGAAATTTTTTTAATCATACAACTTATTGAAATTGATTTACAAAAAATGAACAGTTTGGAGGAAATAATGGAAAATATAAAGAAACAAATATGTAACCTAAATATATCGCCATGATCGATAGCAATTTTTTACATTCTCTCAGCGTGGGTTCTAAATAATTGTACTTAATAATTTTCAAACCGTTCCTTTTCAATCCAATCGCATTTGTTATTTCGTCCCTTCATGGTATACACTAATTAGTTGAAATTGATGCCATATGATATAATATAGATTTTTAGTCTATTTTGTAAAAGTAAATTTCTTTGTGGTAATTATTTCGACTGTATTTTTAAAGTCTCTTAGAAAGGTTTTTATAAAATATGCCACCAAAGCCAAATTTATAAATTGGGCAAAATGGATAGCTGATTATTTATCTAATCGCTATTACCAAGTTTCAACAAGTGATTTTAGATTATTTCACATGATTTCAAGTAGTTTTTAAACTGATTTAAGTATTTTGTGATTGCAATGAAAGTCAAATAAATTTACTTATTTCAAATAATTGCTAGATATTTGCACGAAATTTTAAATGATTACTAAATGATTGCAATTGCAACTAGTCGGGTAATTTCATTCGTGAAAAACCCCTCAAATTATATATCGTATCTTCGAATAATAATATTTGTATTCGCTTGCACTAAGCAAGCATTTAAAACAAATAAATATTGAAATTTTGAGAATTAAAAGATTAAATTTTAAAATTTTATAAAAAAAAAAAATTCTTTTGATTTTAAATTTTTCGTCACGAAAGATTAGACTCGTTAGAGATTATGTTTATAAAAATAAATTTTTAATTTTTTTTTTACAAAAAGCCATGTTTATTAGTTTATTCTACTAAAACCAACTGAAGAAAAAAAAAATTCTCAAAATCACTTTTTTTAAAGTTTGAACTCTTAATAAAGCCAAATAATGTTTTCTAACAATAACAAATTCTTAAAACTTATGTGAAAGTTGATTTAATTCATGTTCTTCGAAATAAAGATGCAATATTTTAAAAAATCCATAACTAGGGTGTAGTACAATATAACAACTTCTCATCTGAAGCATTATAATACTATGTATGTATATATATAACCGAGTAAATAGTTCCTCCCTATTTTAGAAGTTTCTTCATTTTAAAAATAAAAAGTTTGTCGCCTTGATTGATTGACTCGGAATTTAATAAGTGAAAATTGACGCACTACTATCATCCGACCGAGATGAAACTTTGCACTTCTACTCAAAGTCGGTGAAAATACGTTACATGGTTTTTAAGGAATTTAAATGTTTTAAAGAAATAGAGCGAGAATTAAACTAGTACTGAAACACAACAAATAAAAACCCTTAATTTTAAACCAAATAAAATTAAAATTATTTTAATTTCTCTCACCAAATGAACAATAATTGATTTCTTATCCTATTTTTTATTTTTTATTTAAATTAAAAGAACTTAATAACTTATACACAAAAGTCAATCAAAAAAAAAAAAAAACTTTTCAAGTCAAATAATAACAAAGAAATTCTTCATGATGTCTAAGTTTTCCCAAAATACATAAATATATGTTGTACATACATGAATGAATTTTTTTCATATATTTATATATATCAACTATATATATATATAGTACATTTATGATAATATTTATTTTTTATTCTTTTTTTTTTATTTACATTGTATGCAAAACTTTTCTTGATTTTCTCTCTTCTGAATCATTAAAAATAATTTCGATGAGGAAAAACAAAAAAGTCGAAAAACCGCAAATAAAAAAAAATAACAAATTGCATGCACTTCTATATATAAATAAGAAATATAAGTTTTAGTTTTATATTTTATTTTGTGCCAAATAAACAAAATAAAAATTAAATAAAAGAATCCCACTATCAGTGTGGCTGAAAAATCATCAAGAAAATAGTCTTCTTCTTAACAAAAGAAAATAATTTCACTTCGTCGCTTATAATAATTATGTATATATATGTATGAATTATATATGTAGGTACAATAATTTAGTACATCTTTTTTCCATCTTTTCATACAACAACATTATGTATATTATGTTATCCTTGAAAAAATATAAAAGAAAATATAAAATACACATTTTAAGAATATTTTGTGAAAAATTGAAAAAGAAAAAAGAAAATTTAGTTTGTTTTTTTTATAGTTTGTTTGCCATTTAGATGTTTCGTCACTAAAGTACTATTCATTTTTATAATGCTTAAGTTTAAAAGCTCACTTAATGAATTATGTGATGATAATAAGACTTGAGGTTATTTCTCTTTGAAAATAAAAATAAAAATAAACAAAACACAATAAAATAATTATTATTATTTGAAAAAATAAAAACAAACTCTTAGAGGAACTATTGCAATTCAGATAATTTAGGAAAAACAACTTATAGTGTTGAGAAAATTTATTTTAAATTTATATTTTAATTGCGCATAATATTTGAGATTCTGATAAAAATGCCTAATACTAATTTATTTGCTGAAACTTAATGAATTTTCTGATTAAAATGTTGAAATCAAAATTATTTTGAACTTATATTATGAAAATTTCGAATTACCTTAATGAAAAATACACACTGTTGTTATTACCCCTGAGATATAGTGGTATATTATTTTCTAGATAGTATTGTTCCGAAAACTTACTGTTGGTACCAATTTACGAACATGCGTAAGTGTAAGTGTAATGTGTAAAAAAAGACAGTTTTGTAAAAAGTTCCTATTTCAAATATTATTTTAGGCAAAACTAGAATTTATAAAATTCTTGTATACATACAAACTTATATACATATATGATAACACTGTTCTAATTTTTCTAGTGAAAAAAATATATATCGTCGGTTTAAAAGCAGAAATCACTAAGTCAAAAAACAAACTTTTAAAACTCACTAAGTCAACTTAGGAATTTCTGATTGTATTATAATAGCACGATTGACTTAGCGCAATAAATGTCCGCCTAAAAACCTCAACAATATCAATTTACGACTTATAAGATTTTGCCCATATAAAGTTGGCATTATAATGACTTAATTTAGTACAAAAAATCAAAATCTTGGAAAATGTACTTAGTGAATTTTGCTTGTAAACCAACGATATATAAAACCAGGGAACTAGTTATAAAATATTAATCCATAAAATAAGAAAAATAAATTTAACTTTTTATCTTTTACTTTTTATCCTTTGATATACGTTTCGTGGGACACGTAAAATAATAATGAAAAAAAATATATATATAATGTATGTATTTTCAGAATATTTTAAAATAAAATTATTTAAATTTTTCAGTTTTTGCATAAATGAAAACAAAAAAATTTATATTTTCAAGTAAAATAGTTGTTAAAAAAAACAAAAAAAAATAAATTTTTAACCATAAAATTACTCTCGATAGGGTTGTAAAAAGTTGACTCCATCTTCATACGCGCCAAAAGTTTTAATAAATGAAAAACATAAAAAGAAAAATGAATGAAAAAAAAATTGGAAAATAAATTAAATTTTTTTTTTTAAGAATATGATGTTTTACACACATAAAAATATAATATTAAAATTTCTAAATTAAGTTTTTGACAAAATTATTTATTAAATTTTACTACTCATTTTACTACATAATTGCATTTATAGAATCAACAAAATAAATTTTTACCCACTAAAATTGATAGCATTCTCTTTTCAAAAAGTTAGTACATCATTATATGCTTCTGAAAATATATAGTTTTTTGATCATATCAAATAAATTTAGATTTTATTTTTACACAATTTTTAGTAATAAATTTGACATTTGAATTCGTATTGTCGGATTAACAATAATTATACTTAGCATGAATAAAAATATTTCTGCTTCAAACTATTAAGGCCATCAAAGGTTGAGATTCAACAGAAATAATTCGAATAATATATACAGAAAATAAATTATATTTCCATTTGAAAATATTTTAATTAATTCTTCTAATATTGCCTACAATTTATCTTTAATTAACAAAAACAGATCTTTCTGAATAATGTACAAGTATCAAATATTCAATCATTGTTACAAAAGATGTCCCCTTTTTCATGTTTTTTATTAAGACAGTTCAGTTGTTTCGAATATGCAAATAAATTTCGAAAAGTAAATTTTTTTCAATAATTCACATCTCTTTTCTGAATAATAAATGTGTTATCTTTTAAAAAAGAAATTTCCACTTTGCCAACAAAATGTAAAAAGAAAATTTTTAAAAATTAAGAACAACCAAATTTAATACAAAAAATAAAAGATATTAATCCAACTTAGATTTAGTTAAGCAATATTTTCATCCATAAACATTTCTATTTATTCTTACTCTTCACAGAATTTTCTTCTTTTCTTTCAAGCTCAAATAATTTTTTTTTAATTTAATTAACTAAAAATTTGACCTTTGAAAACATAATCAACAATGGTTACTTTACAAAGCATTTGAAATTAGTGTTTTTATTTTAATTCTGATAATTATATAAAATATTTTTTAGAAAGGAATATTGTATTCTCATTGCTTTTTTATATATAATATTATCTAGAAAATTAATTTACTTTAAGTAAAAATATTAAAGAAAAACAAAATACAAATATAATTATTTTTTTCCTAAAATAACAGAAATTTCAAGCAGTTACATTTTTTATTTATTTTATCAAGAAAACAGCGAATGCTGTAGGCATAAATTTTATAATTTTTCGCGACCTTTTTTTTCCAAAATAAAACATTTTTTTATTAAATTAGAGTTTCAAAAAAAAAAAAAAGGTGTACATACTACTTTGTAGTTTGGTCGGGAAATATGTTGCCAAAGTTATTTTTAAGTGTCTTGTTTTTTTTTTTTTTTTTATCTGCCTTTTTTTTAATTTTTGACAAACATTTTTAACTCAGGTATCTCTTTTATTTTTTTTTTTTTGCTATACCTGCGCCAAAAAACAAAATGCTGAAATTTTAAAAAATAAAATTGCTTTATCAACAAATCACTATAGTAAAAAAGAACATGAAATGTTTTTTTTTTTTTTTAGCATCCAGCATAAAAAAATAAAGCTCAAAAATAAAAAAAAAAGAAAATAAACAAGTTGAAGGATGTTTCTAGGTTAGCTCCTTATTAAATGTAGAAAAATATACTATTATAGATCATAGAATATAATATCAAAATTAAAATAACAGTCAGAAAGATTTTTGCACCCATAAAAATATTCATTCATTAAAAAAACGTAAATTCATAATATTGAATATAGGAAAAATAATATTTCATGACGCACATTTCAACAAAAATCGAATTTTGATATTATTTACAAAAGTTTAAAAAAAAAATTAAATATGAGAATAAAAGAAACCTTATATTAGATCCAACGCACAAAAATGTAAATCCAAATTTCAATCATCGTTTTAAATTGAGATATTGAAAACTCTTTATATAATAGTTTGAATATAATAGTTTTATTTGAATACTTGAAATAGACAAATTGAAAGGTGGTTAAATATATGCGTAGGTGGATATAGGTGATGTAGTCTGTTAAATTAGATTATGATAGTAGATTACAACACAATTAAGAAAATTTGTTATTGCAACGAGTTGTATATATACACAAAAACACATAGACACGAGGCAACCGAAGGTCGAGTGATATAATATTGACGAGTGTCTATGTGGTTTTGTGTGTATACACAACGAGCTGTATAACAAATTTTATTAATATGTTTTGTGTACTGCTTTAATGTGCATGTGAGAGGGAGTTGAAAACAATACATTTACAATGAAAAAAATAAACAAAAAAGCAGGGCTGCCAGATTGGGGAATTTTTTCCCCAAACTGAGGAAATTTTTAATTTCGGGGGAAAAAAAAAAGTTAAAAAAAACGTGGGGAAAAATTTGAGGAAAATATTTTTTTCTGAGGAATATTTGAAGAAATTCAAAAATATTGTGCTGACGTTGGCAATCAACAATATTTAAAATTTCAGACTCGTCAATTTTTTTTACCCTAATAATTTTAAGAAATTGATATCATTACGACATCCTTCTACGTACGTTGAACTCAAAATCCGTTGTTGGAACTAAACTTTTTGAGTTAGAACATTATAAGTACCGCATAAAATCTGAACATATTAAAAATTTGAGGAAATCTTGCAAAAATAAGCTGTTTTTGGGGAAAAACTGCAGTGAGTAAAACCGTTAAACAATTTTTTTTTTCTAATTTAGGGCAAAAAAAAAATTTAGAACACGAAAAAATAAAAAAATAAATTTTGAGGAATTTTTTTCAAAAAGTGTCTGTTTTGGGGAAATTTCTTAAAAATTTGAGGAAATTTCATTAATTCCATCTGGCAGCCCTGCAAAAAAGTTCAAAATGAAGCAAGGAAATAAAATTTAATTAATACGGAAGTAAATTTATTTCTCGAAATGATTTCAAATCGGATGATTTAAGATCAGCTAATTCCTAAAATATTAAAAAAAAAATTAGTAATTTTTCCAAAAAAAAATTATTCATTTTCTTTTTTGCAAAAAAAAAAATCGAATAATTTTTTTTTTGGAAAAATTACTATTTTTTTTTTATTATTTTAGGAATTAGCTGATCTTCTTAAATATAATTTTTAATTATTAAAAAAAATAATAATAATTTTATAATTATTTTTTTTTATAATTAAAAATAAAATCAAATAATTAAAATTATTATAATTATAATTTATATTTACAATAAATAAT
Source organism: Hybos culiciformis (assembly GCA_964007475.1). NCBI lineage: Eukaryota > Metazoa > Arthropoda > Insecta > Diptera > Hybotidae > Hybos > Hybos culiciformis. The sequence continues at coordinate 35,665,404 of OZ023273.1, read as the reverse complement.
CTCCTTGTTGCTGCCATTTTCCTCGTTTGTTGATAAAAGAAAAAAAAAATTCTTACTTGAAATTTGACAATTGACAGCAAACTTTATAATGCCAGACAAAAATTTTTTCAATTCTTTCAGGGTTACCATTGTTATTCATTTTGTTTTTTTGAATAAAATAAGTGCAATTTTTGAAGTGTGGTTTAAATTTGTGTACTAAAATCCAACCACACTCGCTTAAAAATTTAGTAGTAGAGGTTCGAATATCCTTTAAAAATAGTAGATTGAAACACATGTTAAGAAAATTCATCGACTGATCGACTGGCCGCTTTTTAGAAAAAAAAAATAGCCGCGTATTTTCTTATTGGTTTTTTTTGTTTTTTTTTTTGTTTGCTCAAAGGGAAAATATAGATTAGCTCAGAGAGGAAATATAGATTTTTAGCATTATAAACTAAGCTTTGTTTGACATGATATGATGCATGTGAGAGGTATACATTTGCAATTTTTTTTTGGTATTTGTCTGTATTGAAATATTGTGGTGTGAGTGATATTATTTTTGTTTATAGTATTACGCAGTTCAAAATGAAGTAAGTAAATACAATATGTATAGGGAAATGTAAATACAATTTACATTTTGCTATAATTGCATGTGTATTGATGCATGCAATGGACCATTTACCGAGCTAAATTTGCGAATGTAAATACAACTTACCGAAGACATGCATATTGAAATTAATTATTGATTATTTTTACCCTTCTTTTTACGAAAATGGACGAATCATCAACATCAATAATATGTTTACTTAACAAAAAAAAAAAGGCTTTATGAAAAAATTTAATAAAATTCCCCAATTATCTATAATTTAGAATGGTTTTTTTTTTTTATTAAATCTGGTTAGCATTCAAAAGATACATACATTTTTGATTTATTTGATCATTTAATTTCCGTAATAAAGATATTTTATTAAAGATATATTTGATAGAAATTGCACTAGTTTTTTTAATATGTTCCTCTTATCCGTTTCTTCGTTGCTATTATATTAATTTTAAAATAAAATATCTAAATATGTATTTAAATCAATTATGTGAAAATCAAAAGAAAGAAAATCAGATAAATCTTAATTCAAAACAAAAAGAATATGGATTATTTAAATAAAATTATTTTATAATGCTAATATAATAATAACACATAATCATCACGAAACCTTTCTTCAAATGTGATACATATTTTGAAATTATCCTTTCACCTATTAAATATAAATTTTTCATAATACGAAGAATATTATTTCAGTTTTTAATTGTATTTTGTACATAAATATTTTATTTTTATTGATTTTCTTCTCTTTTTCCAAGCTTTAAGATGCGCATAGTATCTAAAATCTTGTTTAAAATGTATGAACACAAACTACAAATAAAATTATTAGTTATTCTTGGAAAATGTATAACATAAAAAGTTTACACTAAGCCATAATGGTTGAACTTTTGATAGACGTTGTAAACATGTGTCTTCAAACTTAAAAACACAGTATCTGGCGTGGAAATGCTGAAGTGATTGGCAACAGCTAGCAATTGAAATAAAATCAGAGACCAGTTATTAAGTAAGTAATAAATTTTTTAACATTGTTTAATTTGCTGGATATATTTAACAAGTTAAATGATGCAATTTTAATAAAACAATTTTTCTTCGAAATTTGAAATTTATATACTTATATACTTAATAACAACTCAATAGCTACACTTATAATTTGAATAGAGCTCTTTAAGCTATAACTTAATAATTCCATATAAAATAGTCCTACTTAAGGATACTCAGTGATAAATTAAAAAAAAAAAAAAGATTACCAAATTTTTAATTTTAATATTTATCTGAATATAAAGTTTAGTGTAATCCATAATAATATTCGGAATTTTTTCAGTGAGCTATTACATTGCGTTTTATCAAGATTTTTACTTTCATAACATCAGGATATGTTTACATTTTATATTTTGGTTTTTTTTTTATTTTTGTTAAAAAACTTAAGGGCCATTATGTGTAAAATTATAAGAAAATTACATTTTAAAAACAAAACATGGATAAAAAATTTTTTTAAGCTTATTTGAAATCGTTATTTGCTTTTTCAATTTACATCCTTCTTAAAGGTATTATACATAATCCTTTGAATATTCCCTTAATGTTTATCATTTTGGTTTGTAAGCATTAATACTTTTTATAAGTTTTTTAAGTTTTGAAAAATTTGAAAATAATAATGAAATACCTATATGTAAATTTTTTATCCAGTTTTTCAACATACTTATACATATATATGTAAATATTAATAAAATTTATTAACCTTAATACAATATATTCTCGTCTAAAACAATTCGTCTTAAATCAGTTCGTCTAAAAAGAATTCGTCTAAGTCAAGAATTCGTCCACAATCACGGATTACAACCCTATTTACATCACAAAATTTTGCATGTAAATTTAGCTTGCATTATATTATTATATGCTAGAACAAATCGTCGGCTAAGAATTTAAATGTCGTATGTAGACTTCATTAGTTTTGAGAAAATCGAATTTAAAGTTTGAAAGCTTGTAACTTTTTTCGTAGCGGTTGGATTTTCTTCAAACTTGAAATGAAAATATGGTAAATTTATTGAATATTTTATATTCCAAAAATTAAAGTTTTCCGTGAATTAGTAATTGAGAAATTTTTAATTTTCCTCGAAATCAGTTTGTCGTATGTAGAAGTTTTATACTTTTTTAATCAGTAAATGCTGACTGCAATTCAATTTTGAAATTCTTACATACGACACAAAAATTCAAAATAATTAATATAATTTTGTTGTATATCAACATTTTGTTCTAGATAATTAGAATTTTTGTACAAAGATTTCAAGGTTTCTATTAGAAATAAGGAATTTAAAATGCATTAATAATATGTTTTCTGATAAAAAATTTTTATTTTATCAAAATAAATAAATAACAATTAATTTCATTAAAAAATCAATAATTTTAAATTAATAATACAACATTTTCAACGCTAATAAAATTAAAAAAAATTTCCACGTTTTAACAGAAAACTAATTAAAGTTTTAGAATTTAGATTAATTAAAATAATCAAATAACAAATTAATTTTTACAAAAACGTTGTTAAAGCAATTCCAAAAAATTGAACCAAAGTAGGTTTCTACAAGCTTGTTTTAAAATCTGCACTTTCAGACATTTTCAAAAAAAAATGTAATCGTTTTATGGACGATAATTGATGTTGCTTAATCAATTAGAAAATCTGGAAATAAAAATAATGTTTTATACTAATAAAAGGCATAAATACTAATCATTGCAGAGTTATAATATTCTTGATAAAACTCTTTCCCGTTAGCTCCAATATACGCTTGACCCTTTGACCTCAACGTTTCCTTTTATTCGATTCCCAAAGTTCTGGTTGTCGTTTTCGCTTTTTACTTAATTCAGATCTGCTGCATATATCTACGACATAAAATTAAAATAATTAGGAAAAAAACTATTAAAAAGTGAGTAATAAGTATCTGAAATCAATTGTGGTTCAGAATCAGTATTTTTAGACGAACAGGAAGCACGGAAGTCTATGGATCCAAAAACTCGTTATCGCTATCGAAATCTACAGATTTTTTCTAATTTTGAAACCTATATTAATTAATTAATGTGCTTAAAATTTATAATAAAAAGTATTTATAATCTGAATGTTACTTTCCACTTTTAGACGCACCAAAAGCATTTTCAAACGATCTAGGAAAAAATTACAAAATTAATTAAGACTTTAAATTTCAATTATTTTATTTTGTTTAAATTATAAATTATAACATACCGTTTTAATAAAGGTGGTTTTGATAAAGTTGATCGTTCCATGTCTTTATCAACAATGTGAAAGATTTTAGAACTATTGATATATTTTTTTGATAACGTTGATATAATTAATTATTGATTCTTAATGCAATACTTATTTTAACCCCAAAGCCCACTTCAACCGTTTAAAATTCTGTATGCATACATACGACAAAAATAAAAATTTAAAAATTATACAAATTTTTATATAAATTTTTGTCGTACGTAGCAAAAATTCAACACATACGACAATTATTCCCTCAAATGTTACTTTTATGATACATACAACAAAATAGAAGCTGAATATCTCAAAAACTAATAGAGAAATAAAAAACACACGAAGCAGTCATAGGAACTGCCGAAAGAAGTTAATACTTCAAAGCTTCAAACTATGAAATAACAGTGGCTACAAATGATGGGCTGCTCAGTACAAAATGTAAATGAAATTAAAAATCAATTTTATTGAAGGCAAGATTTTGTATTGTTACTTTTTATTTTAATTTACATTTTGTACTGAGCAGTCCATCATTTGTAGCCATTGTTATTTCATAGTTTAAATCTTTTAAGTATTAACTTCTGTCGCCAGTTCTATGACTGCTTCGTTTTTTTTTTCGTATATTTTGAGCCCGGAAGGACCTAACCGTAGCTCCCTACCCAAAATTTTTGGTCAGGTAATCTTTATTTCACCGGAGCTGCCTATTATGAAAAAAATTGTTTTTTCTATATTTTGAGCTGGGAAAACTTAGCCATACTTCTCTAACCAAAATTTTTGTTCAAGTAATTCTAATCTCATTTCCGCCCTCACTTCCGCCCTCACTTCCGCCCTCACTTCCGCCCTCACTTCCGCCCTCACTTCCGCCTAACTTCCGCCCTCACTTCTGCCCTCACTTCCACCCTCACTTCCACCCTCACTTCCGCCCTCACTTCCGCTCTCGCTTCCGCCTTCACTTCCAAGCTCTCTTCCGCCCTCATTTCCGCCCTCACTTCCGCCCTCACTTCCGCCCTCACTTCCGCCCTTACTTCCACCCTCACTTCCGCCCTCACTTCCGCCCTCACTTCCGCCCTCACTTTCGCCCTCACTTCTGCCCTCACTTCCGCCCTCACTTCCACTCTCACTTCCACCCTCACTTCCGCCCTCACTTCCGCCCTCACTTCCGCCTTCCGCCTTGACTTCCGCCCTCACTTCCGCCCTCACTTCCGCCCTCACTTCCGCCCTCACTTCCGCCCTCACTTCCGCCCTCACTTCCGCCCTCACTTCCGCCCTCACTTCCGCCCTCACTTCCGCCCTCACTTCCGCCCTCACTTCCGTCCTTACTTCCGCCCTCACTTCCGCCCTCACTTCCGCCCTCACTTCCGCCCTCACTTCCACCCTCACTTCCGCCCTCACTTCAGCCCTCACTTCCGCCCTCACTTCCGCCCTCACTTCCGCCCTCACTTCCGCCTTTACTTCCCTCCTCACTTGCGCCCTCACTCCCTCCCACACTTCTAGCCTCACTTCCACCCTGCCTTACGCCACTCTTCCGCCCTCCCTTCCGACCACTCTTCCGCCCACCATTCCGACCGCTCTTCCGCCCTCACTTCCACCCTCCCTTCCTCCCTCACTTCCGCCCTCACTTCCACCCTCACTTCCGCCCTCACTTCCGGCCTCACTTCCGCCCTCACTTCCGCCCCCACTTTCGCCCTCACTTCCGCCCTCACTTCCGCCCTCACTTCCGCCCTCACTTCCGCCCTCACTTCCGCCCTCACTTCCGCCCTCACTTCCGCCCTCACTTCTGCCCTCACTTCCGCCCTCACTTCCGCCCTTTTTTTCGTCCCCCCTTCAGCCCTCCCTTCCGTCCTCCCTTCAGCCCTCCCTTCCGACCACTCTTCAGCCCTTACTGCCGCCCTTTTTTCCTTCCTTTTTTTGGACAGGTAATCTTTATTTCACCCGAGCTGCCTATTTTGAAAAAAAATGTTTTTGGTATATTTTGAGCCGGGAAGACCCTAACTGTAGGTCCGTAACCAAAATTTTTGGTCAGGTAATCTAATTATGTCACCGAAGCTACCTATTTTGAAAATTTTTTTTTTAACATATTTTGAGCCGGCACGACCTAACCGTAGCTGCCTGCCCAAAAATTTTAGGCTGGTAATCTTTATTTTAACGGAGCTACCTATTTTGGAAAAAAAATTTTAGTTTTAAATAATTTGTAAACGAAAGATTTTTTAAATTAATTTGAATTTAAATTTTTCGCGCCAAATTTTTTTGTTTTTATAAATAACAAATGGTTATTGAACTACCTATTTTGAAAAAAAAATTTATTTTTAAATAATTTGTAAACGAAAAATTTTTAAAAAATAGTTTGAATTTAAATTTGTCGCGCTAAATTATTTTGTTTTTATAAATGACAAATGATTATTGAGTGGACCACTCATTTTTTTGAGTATTAAAACGTCAAAAAACCATGTCGCGATTTCGAACTCGAATGTCGAATGAGTCTCCGAAAAAAAATTTTTACCCTCTACAGAATAACTCAATTATATCATACAACGTCCCTAAAGAAGTATAAACTTCCAAAACTGATTGCGTCACAAGAAAATTCAGCCTCGAAAACTTAAGAAATGCAGAGGCGGTTTTAACGGTGTCGGGGCTCCTGGCGCTGAAAAAAAATTGGGCCCCTACTCTCTAAATTAAAATAAAATAAAACAATATTAATTAAAATTTAATGAAAAACCTCAAACAAAATCAATTTCATTTAAATATTATTTCTATAAACTAAATTATCAAAAAATAATTAAATTATAAAATTTAAAGAATGGCTCATACATGGTTAGTAAAGCACGTTGGACTATGTTGCTTTATATGCGCTTGCAGACCCTAATATTTACGCGATATTTGCAGCAGTGTCGTAGGATTGACCTCTACATTTATCAATTGGTATATTACACCAAAATCGGTAACATGATTTGAGACTATACGATTTTCGCTTTATATTTTGATGAACGCCGAACGCGTATACTGCAGTCATAGGGGAAAAAAACAGTATCTACATAAAAACTGAATATGAGAATAATAGGTTTAAAGTTTATTAGTCGTACTGTATTATTCTTTTTTTTAATATTCTTCATTCAGTATATTTTATAGTACAGTATTTCCGTATAGTTATGCTGCATTTTTTCATTATTAAAAATACATGCCGCCAAATTTTATAATTTTAACAAAATATACAAAGCATTTTACAATCAATAAAAATTTTGAAAATTTTGATTGGTTTTCAAAAATAATTTGGCAAATTTTTGTGATTTTTACTATCAAATGCCATCAATACCTAAATTTTTCAGATTTTGGTAGATACTGTGTTTTCCACTATGACTGCAGTATAGGGAACATTTTGTAAAATTCACGTTTTCATGGCATTGTGAATAGAATAGAAGCTACAATTTTCTATCGCGGGGCCCGTTAGAACCGCCTCTGAAGAAATGATAATAATCCTAAAACTGACAAAATTTACATACGACAATTAAATTCTGAGCCGACGAAATAATGACTGTATATATGTCTATATGAACAAATAATGACTATCTATATGTCCAATATGTTCTTAAATAGTGCAAATTTAAAATTTTTTTAAAAACCTTCTAATACGTGTCGCCTTAAATCTCTTTTTGAAACACGAAAACTTGTGTTATTTATTATATTAATTATTCTTATTATTCCCCAAGCCTCAAATTTTATTTTGCTTTGCTTTCTGCCCAACCGTCAAACGAAATAAACATCAACATCAAACATAATTTCCATTTATTAATTATTACTAATTTGATTAAAAGAGAGAAAATTTTCAAAAAGATTTTATGAGAGTTTTCCCAAATCAAAATTATTATTTCATTTTTTTGCTTTCTTTTGCATCGCCAATGACAGTTAAAGTATAATATATTACTATGCGAAAATTATATATTTTAGTTTTACCTTAATATTTTTTATTTTATTTACTTATTTCATCTTCATCCACCAATATTATAACTAATTAATTACCTTAGAGACTCTTTCATATATTTGAAATTTTGAGCTTCGGCATTATAAACATATGATATATGTATGAACAATTTGAATGATTATATTATAAAGAATTTGAATTCAAATATGCAACACAGAAGAGCCCTTCGAAATTTTTAATTGGTAGAAGTTCTTTGATTAAAAGTTAAGACCTCTTTTACACATGCCTTTTTTACTCTTTTTTGAAACAAAAAACTAAAAAAAAGACATTATTTTATCATAAGGTCATTACGAAAAACTCTCGCTTGTATAAAAAATCATGGAACAGAATTCGTTCGAACTGTTATTTTTGTTATTTGAATTTCTTGGTTTACAAAGAATAACAGCATAAGCAAAAGTATAATAATTACATTAAAAATCATGTTGTTATCTTTTTACGCACTCGTGATTTCAAAGAGTCCTTTTTGATAGTATACAACTTTTCATTTCTACATCACATTTGTGATTATATCAACTTTTTTATTCCTATATATTTGACATCAAATAGAAAAAGAAAAAATTAGAAAATGATTAATTGAGAAAATTCATTAAGCTCTTCTACATAAAGAACCAACCTTTAACAAATTTTTTTGTTCATATGCAATAATATGACCAATATTTATACATAACATATAAAACATGTTTTTGATTAAGTAAAAACATTTACAATTAGGATACATGATAATATAATTCAAAATACTTCAATAAAATTGTTAATATACTGTCAGTTTTATCTCAATCAGAACAAAAATTCCAAAAATATCATGTCCTGGGATATTTGAATTTAAAAAACAACAAAAAGAACTGACTTTTTTACTTACATATAAATTTCATGGAAACTTAAGCTTTAAATTTAAAAAGTTACCTCGATTACTATTTAATTGATACATATTTGTTAATTTCAAAGTATCTACATATATGTAGATATCCTCTTAAATTTATTTACTTTTTAAATTAATGTTAATGATTTGCAGAAGAACTACACTCATACAAATATATTCCCTTGTTTTTCTTAATCTATTTGTGGTTTCATTTTGAACTTCAGACATTATGAAAATAACCAAAAGCATAGAAAAAAATTCAATTTAGATCAAGCAATATTTCTAATGGAGGAATTTCTATTAAAATATGTATTATATATATATAAAAGTACATTATTTTAAGGGTTCATGTCTGATTCAATATAATTACAAAATTAAAAGCATAAAGTTAAATAATTGGTCTGAAAGCCTTAAGGTCCTTTTCATTCAATATTTAACCAAATGAAAGAAAAAAATGTTTGCAAAAGAAAATAACGAAATATGTAGGTATATTTATATACACAAATACACTTTATTGACATATATATAAATATATATTTGGTTATTTACATATTTATAAGATAAATACTATTTGGTTTCTAAATCTCATTTTCAACCACAGGATACATATAAGATATCAAAATATATAAAATGTGAATATACATGTACTTAATATATGTATCTAAAAATTCATGATTACATCTTATCTATATATTTATTATATCTAACATTGTAATAACCAATGAAAAAAAAATTCTTTCCAAAGTCTATCTATCACGTAAAATATCTAATAGACACTTGAGTTTTATAAATTTAATTTAAACTTTTAACTTTATCTTTTTATAATTAAAGTTTCTCTTTGATTTTGTCTTTTACTTAATAATGTTTTTAGCCTTAACTTCATTATGAGAAAAAAAAATAAAAAGTCATTGAACTGGTTATGCATACCTACATATAAATAAAATTCATTTCGGCCGGATTTATTTTTAAGGAAGTTTTTACAATAACAAAATATAAATCCAACAAGTAGGTCAATTAAGTTTTTAATGTTTTCATGTCTTCGTTAAAATATAAGTTCTTAAATTTTAACCTCTGAATTTTTTTGATGACAGGCTAATAAATGTCATTAAAAATAATATGAGAAGTAAACTTATGACTGATTTTACTATCATTTATAAAAATATATTATTATTATTGTATTAAATTTATTATATTTAACCCTAATTCTTTTCTAAATATATAATATGTATATATAATATGTATATAATATGTATCTAATATGTGTATGTATATTATTATCTTTAAGATTCTGAACCAAGCTTCTAACAGAAATTTAACCAAATTTATCTAGCATATAAAACATATAAATTAAGATAATTTAATAGTTATATTTCAAAGTATATCAATGTAATTATCTTAATGTGCATAAACATAAAAATGTGTCTTTTAAATTACAAGAAGTATCTAATTACAAAATAATGTAATAATATGTCAAAAAATAAATTATAAATATAATTCAAAAAAAAAATAAACAGCTCCACAGGTAATAATAATATTTACACCATATATTACAATGCTAATAATATTATACAGCCAAAATAACGAAATCAAATTAGAAAATGCCTTATAAAATATTATTATGCAACCCTGTAATTCTACATTCATTATTTTCATTAAAATAAAAAATTCAGCTCACATAAACTTATGAGCATATTCAAAATAAATTAACATTAAAGAAATTGTACATAAAATAAATAAGAAAAAAATAATTAATATATGTATAAATATGCATAACTACATGCCTAAATAACATAAGCATATTAATGTTGTTAAGCATAGATTTTCATTAATCCCAGTAGTGTACAGATACATCTATTAATATATAGTTTTCGATAGACATACATATAAATATTATATTAAAAATATTTTATTTTTTTTTTTTATAAAATAATATTAAAATAGAAAGCAAAATTCAAAAGAAAAATAAATTTCTTTTTGTTTATATTTTTCTTATGTTTCCTTTTTTATTTTGTGATTACACACAATCATTGAAATCAAAATGCTAAAACATTGGTTAATATTGATTTTTAAATCATTAAATAAAATTTATTTACATATAAGAATAATAAAACAAAAGGTTCTTATTTATTTAATATCTATATATTATGTATTCTATATAATGGCCTCTATAAAAATTATTTGAATAGTTTATTCGAATATTCAATCCGAATCAGTTTATAGTGTTTATATTAATTCAAAAACCAAATTTATTTTCATTTTGTCTGTATGAGCTCATCGTTATCTATAAGGCAGCTAAAATGGTCAACGCTCAATTAATGGTCAGGATTAAATTTAAATTTTAAAAATAAAAATATCAAAATTTATTAGAACAAAATAATAATACTCTATATATTTTGCCTTATATACAAAGTTCTTCAATAAAAACACTGTTTTCTTTTTGTTTATAGTATAAAAAACAATTATAATTATTATATCGTATAATTGAATTCATTATCAAGTTCATTATATGCATTTATAGAAAATAATTTCGCAAAAAAAAAATGAAATGAAAAGATTTTCCTCACAAGCAATAAAAGAAATTAAATATTCCGTAAACGGAATTTTCAATTAAGTATTTTAATTGTCATTTTCTTTATTATTATATAATATACTTTTGATAATTTATAAAATAAAAATAAATGAAAAATTGTCATACTAAGAATTGCGCATATATAGTATTCATGTTATAAAATACCTGGGTATATTATAATATATGTTTTGTATATATTTCGATTTATTTAATATTTATGTAATGAAATGTCACTAATTTTTTCTAAATAAACTCTAAAATATATTTATTTTCATTGATTTTATTTAAACTAAACACATATAATTTTCCCACTGGCCTTGCGACTTTTTAAATAATATCCCCTCAATTCGATAATCGCTTCGAAATCGGAAAAATTAAAATAATAAAGTAGAATAAATAAATATATGAAATAATTTGTTTTTCTTTTAATGCTGAATCAAAACGAATCCAAAAATTCGAAGCTGTCTTAAAAATAAAAAAAAAAATGCAAATAAAAAACATTAAAAGAATCACAGTTCAGAGATAGAGTTTTCAGTCGCAACAAAAAAATAATTGTGTTTTTCATTCTGGATTGTTGTTAATAATAATAATAATAATAATAATAACATAAAGGAGATTTTTTTTTTAGGAAAAATAATTAAGATTATTGAATTAATATTCTACAAAAAGAAATAATTTCATTTCTTAAAACGAAGAAAAACAACAGAAGGAAATTAATCCAATAATGTTATAAGAGTATTTTCTTGAAAACAAAAGTAATAAAAAATTCTTAAAAGATATTAATGGATTACTTTGTATAAAAATTTTATATAAATATTTATTTTTAACATAAACATATACATAAAATTCTTATTTATATAATTTTTTATGTAAATAAATAAATACAAAAATAAAAAAAAAAACACAAAATTTCTTGTTGGAAAATTCATTCAATTCTTTTTTTTTTTTTTTTCATTTTTCTCTTATTCAAAAATTAATCCCTTTTTTCGCTTTTCATGAATTATAAACTTTATTAAATTTCTATATTTACATACTTACATATTTATTTATTTATATTTTTTTTAGTAAGAAATTATACTTTTAACTTTTAAAATAACAATTTATATAATAAAATATCGCTAAATTTAATCTACATTATGGTTTTTAAATTAAAACAGAAAAAAAGAAACAAAAAAAAAATAACACCACCCGCAATTAATAAACAAAACAATCTTAATTCAATCTTGTTTTGATAAAGTTTTTAAACAAAAATAGAAAATAATTAAGTTTGTGACTTAGTCTTTCAAAATGATAAAAAAAAGCACTAATATTATTATTATTATTTTTTTTAATGAATATTTTTTTTGAGAATATTTTAGAGGGAAAAATAAAAATAAAAATTCGTCCTGATTGTTCTACCAATGTGTTTTTTGGAGTTAGTGCGAAAATTTTCAGCATAATTTTAAAGTTCAAACTATTTTCTGTCAATTATTTGAATTCAAGTTTTCAAATTTTAGAAAAGAAGGTCCAAGATATTTTGACATTTGAATATAAGATTTTCTGACAATTTTTTTCAAAAATCGATTTGTTTAAGTACAGACTTCAAGAATCATAGATTTGCAAAAACAAGCACAAATATTTAATTCAATTGAAACAAATTGAGAAATTAACACTAATTCCAGCTCGAGGTAGGAATCGTACCAACGAATGTCTAACATGCCATAGGATACCGGCAATATCACTACTACACCTTGACGGCCGATAACCACATAGGAGATGTAAGAAATAGAAAAAAAAAATCCAATGGCTAACGATTGAATGTTGAAGCTGTACAAATTTTTTTTGAAACTTATTACTGTTCCAACAAATTATCTATACAAAAAATTAGATTTCCTGAAAAAAATATATATAGGTACATAGTAAAGTTGAAGAAAAACAAAATAGTCATTAATAAAAATCAAAAAAAAAAAAACTTTAAATACATTTAAAAAGAAGAAAAATTATATTCAAACATTTTTTTAAAAAAAATAATTTGAAAAATTTTCTTGCCTTGTAATTCATACCTATTATACATATATTCAATTTTATATAATTCCTTATGCTAAAATTATAAATGTTTACATTATTTATATGAATTGTAACCAACATTTTTAGCTTTTTTTTTATAATTATAACACTAAGACGAAGTAACCCCAAAAATATTTAAATTTTGTTTTATTTAAATAAATTATGAATTATGTACCCAAGTTATATTTAAATCATAAATATTTCATGTTTTTTTAATTAAATGAACAAGAGAAAAAACAAAAAATAAAAAAAATGAATTTTTTCTCTTAGGTTTAAAATTTATGAATTTATAAAAAATTTATGCAACTTCAGAATGAACATTGAGGAAGAAAAGTAACAAGATAAGATTCAATTTTTTTTTTATGAAAATCATAATTACAAAACATAATGAAAGAAACAGACTGAAGAAATAAATTAAGTTTTCGGCGTAAGCTTTTTGTTTTATTAAAACAAAAAAAATATTATGATAATTTTTTTTTAATATAAATTAGGCAAAAAAATTATTAGGTCAATTTTTTCAATTAAAATTTTGATATCTGGTTGAGTTTTTAGAAACCGGTTTTTAAAAATTATCAAAACATTAAAAGAGAAAAAACAATTTTTAATTTGTAACATTTATGCAGTCAAAGTTTTTTTTTTTTTTAAATATTCATAATTTGGTTAAATTTTTAATTATAAATTTAGCATTAATTCTAGTCACAATATTTTTTAAATTAGTTTCCGTTTCATTTTCTACAGGAATAATTCAACTTTTATAACTGCAAAAGGAATTATTTGGGGCTCATTCAAAAAATACATAACTTCTTAGAAATTTTATTGTAGGTAAGTGTATTTTTAGAATACAAAATGTACAAATTAATTTCTTGAAAAATTTTGCATAACTTTTTTTTTTTTTTTCAAATTCTATCTAAAAAATATTTTCTGTGAACATCCCTCTTAAATAACCAAAACCAAAACATTGTAAATTAGCATTTTTTTTTTCAGTATCTTCTAAAAGAGATCATTATTTTACTTCAGGGAATTTGAATTATAAATTATTGTTTAAAAATAATTTTAAATAAAATTATTCTTTAATGACTTTTTTTTGAAAAATAAAACAAAAAAAATAAAAATTTCTTAAATTATTTTAGCGCCCTTAACTTCCAAAATAATTTTAATAAAATAACTCATTTTTATTAAGTAATCTATAAATCTTGAAAAGATAATAATTTGTAAAAGTGTAATTAAAGTACAATAAATAAAGTGAAATAAAATCAATTAATTTATATTTAATTTTTTTTTTATTTACTTAAAATAAACATTTTGGATTATGAGAAATAGCATAAAAATTTTCAAATAATTCAATTTATTTTTTGTTCCTATTTTTATTTTGCTGCAGGATTAAAATCTGATTAAATTTAAAAAAAAGATAACTCAACTTTACAATTTCCGGTTATTTAATAAAAAGTTGAGTTTGCAGAATATGAACGTATCGTAGATGTCATACAGTATGAAAAGTGTTACTAGCTGATAATTCTAAGAAACATAGTGAGATGAGCACAGTGCCGTCGCGTACCAAAGGGCGGGAGAGTTTAAAAAAAACTTTTATTTTCTCAGTTAAAATATTAAAACTTAAAGATTTTCGATATATATTTCTCTACACAAAAATGTTTAAAATGTTCACAGAATGTCCACTTGTTAATGTTATTGAAAAACTATAAGTCCTAGTAATTTTTGAGAAATTTTGTAGTTTGGTTATTTTTTTCTTTTATTAATTTTTTGCCGAAAATATCAATCAAAATAAAATTTATTTTTCGACAACATTAAACTATGAGCTTCAAATACATTTTTAAATGAACTCAAATTATTAAAATAGAAGAAATAAACAATAAAATTTTTCTTTCTTTCAATTATTTATTTTTTATTTTCGTTAATAATAGAGGCGTATCAAAATTTATTTCTGCGGGTGACATAAACATAAAACAAAAATTTTTTGTAATTGAAATTTTATTTTGTATATACGTTTATATTAGAAAAATTATTATAATATATAATATTTATTGTTCATACCTATTAATTCTAAAAATTTAAAATTTAATAATTTGTTATTTGTTTTCATTTTTTCAATTTCTATTTATAACAATCTCGTATATAACACAATTTAAGTATATAATTATTTTTACCCTTCCACCATTTCTTCCACCATCTTATTAAATGGCACTAGGTGGAAAAGATAATCAACGTTTTCTTACATGCATAATTAATTTTAGATAATAACAACTTCGATCTGATGTACTTATAAATGTGTATTCAAAAAGAAAAAGTTTTAATGAAAAAAATAAACAAATTGGGGCATATAACAAACATTGTTTGGGGGAAATTTTTGATTATATTAGAAAAACAATAATAAAATGTTTAATTAAGGTTATAATTTTTAATAATTACAACGTTTGTAGAAGCTTATCAAAAAAAAATATGTGAGTCTCGGGACACACGGAAGAAGTGAAACTTCATGGCAAGTAGTATTTTCTGGGGAGGCTAAATAAATATTTAAAATGGCCAAGTCCACATAAGACATGACACCAATCGATTTTTTCGACGGCGACTAGTTGATTTTTGTCCTTCGACTGTTGGGGCCAGTCGACTTAAAATAACTTGTTTCGGGGGAATTCGGCGGCTTAGATAAATTTAAAAAAAAAAATTAAAATCCAGCGACTACTTGGAGATAAAATATTATTATTATTATTAAGTTATTTTTTGTTCTGAATTTTATAATTTTTGTACATTATACAACTTATTTTTATTTATTTTAGAGTTCAGCTTCTACATTACTTTTTAAGTTCAAAAAGTTTAGTGGCATAATGGCTATTAAATTATTTCAAAATGGCTAGAGTTATGGCTGCATGGCAACACTGATTGCCAGATGATTTCTACTATGTTTTAAGCCGTAAACAAAATTCCGGTTACAACTATATTATTAGCGACAATAATGTATGAAAAAACAGAAGCGCGGCTTAAATCATGTTTTCTTTTTGTTGCCCGAATAGTTTAACATAAAATAACTTTTTCAAATATTCTATTCAAATATACTATTCAAATTTCATGTTTATTAGTACTTCTTCTGAAAAGGAATTGGAATAAAAATATTCTACATGCATTGCATTAATGGAATTTAATGGCAAAAATAATTTATACAAACAACTCAATTATAAATTACTTCGAAAAAAAAATTTGTTTTAGTTAAAAGAGCATTTTCAAATATGCCTGCAAAATTTGACATTAGTATTTCTTCCGAAAATTAAATGTAATAGAAATATTCCTCCTGCATTTTATTAGTGTAATTTAATGTCAAAAATAAATTACACTAACAAACTAAAAAAATTACATTAAGAAAAATTAATATCAAAAATAAATTATCTACAAAATAGGTGCATCGGAACATTTTTATTCAGAATACATATTTGTATTCCAAAAACTTTTTGAAAATTAGCACTAATAATATTTGTTATTCAATAATTTAAAATAAATTTTATTTTCCTTTCAATCGAAAAACAAAATAGTATTTTCGACTTTAATTCTGAGCCAATATAGAGTAGGTTATTGCGCTGATAAGCTTCATTAAGTTGCTAGCGGCTGGCGGTTTTATCATCAGCTGACACATAAATTTTTTCTTTTTTCTTTTTTTTTGCCTTTTTTTTTTTGTCAATAAACGAGGAATTTTTGACATTCGGCGTTACATTTTTGACACTCGGCGTTACATTTTTGACACTTACATTTTTTTCACTCTCAATCACAATGCCTCTAAAGAAGTTTCACTTCAAAAATTTAGTTTGAAAAATACTGTGAGTTTTCTAACAATGTATACGGATGATTATCAAAACTTCTAAATTCTAAACAGGACTTTAATCCTTTTTCATACCAAGTTGATCACCAAGTGGTTTATTTAAAAACTAAAAATGCATATATGGAAGCATTATTCAAATTGATTTGTAAATCGGTCAATGTATCCTAAACAGAAATTTAATATTAAATTAATTAAGTTGACAATATCATTTGAAATAGATTTGAATTATATACTTATCATACTTAAGTATTCGTGATTAATGTATTAAAATTTTTCTCGTTTTTTTAAATCTATATTTTCTTAACTTTAATTTAATATTGTAAAAAAAAAAAAGAAATTCTAGTAGTTTCTTTTTTACAACCAAAAATTTTTAACCAGATTAAGCACGTTTTCGCTATAATTTATTTTTTATTTAAAATAAAACTGCGACGACAATCTAAATCGCTAACACTAAAAAAAAATATGAAATTTAAATGCATTTAAAAAAAAATTACCATCCATGCGGAAATAAATTTTCAAAAACTTCTTTTTAGTATCTCTGAAAATTTTGAAAGCAGTTTATTTCCACTTAAAATGCAATAAAAATTCACCTAACTTTATTTTTTTTTTTTAATGCTTTTTTTTTTCATTTAATATCAAACAGAAAAAGGTTTAATAAAAATAAAAAAATATACATGATAAACATATAATGTAATATCTCCAATTCATGCATATGAAATAAAAAACAAAATTTCAATAATTTTATTCAACTGTTGTATTTAATGTATCTAAATATGATTTTAAGAACTATGAATTTTGTAACATTATATCAGCGAAAAATTGACATTATAGAGCTCTTCAATCATTTTTAGTTTTATGTATAATTCATTAAGATTGATTGCAGGATGGATGATTGGGTCGTTGGACGTCAAAAATCTGTGATCGTAGAAAAGAAAATAATTGTTATTAGGTATTAATTTTTTTTTTTTCTATGTTTATTAAGTAAATATGATTATATAAATATGAAATATGTCAAAATTTCACTAAAATTTATCGATGTATAGGAGTCCCAATGAGCATAAACATAAAAAACTAAGAAATATAAATAGAAAATAAAGTATATTCAATTAATAAATTTTATGGCGAACCCACATTAAAATTTATTTATTTTAACTACATTAAAATTTATTTATTTATCTATTTATTTTAACTATACAGAATTTTAAAAGCACATATTTTCAAATAATCTTTTGACAATTTAATATCAAATAGATATATATTTTCAGTCACTTCAATAGCACTTGAAACTAAAAAGTTCATTGAAATTCTTTAAAGCATCATCATTGTCGTAAATTTTTTTAATTATGGTTTTCTTAACATTAAAATTTAAGTTTCATGAGAGATATTTTTTTTTTCTTAATAAAAATTTTTCATAAATATTTTTTTTTTAGCAGTAAAGTGTTATGTCTCTAAGAAATTATGATTATACACAAGAGATCCAAAATAAACACAAACATAATTTTATCATTTTCTTTGACTTTATGCACAAAAAATAAAAAAAAGACGAATACTTGAATCCTTTTTTTTTTTTTAAATAATAACGATAACAATTTATGCTCGAATTTATTATATTTGTTTAAGTTTATCAAATTTGAAACAGGGATACAAAAAAATTAAAAAATAATAATAATTTTTGGAACATGTATCTAATAAAGTTAAAACAAATTATTCAATATTTGTACAGAAGCTAAAAGAAATTATAACAATTTTAAATATTTTTATAATGTTTATTAAAAGAGCAGGACCGTATTGGAATATGAAAATGTACTCGGATGATAAGGAGTTTTAAATATAAATTACATATATAAAAATTTCACTCTTCATTTTAATAAAATAATTAATTTTGCAGGTATTAAGCAAATGTTTTTGATTTAGTCGAATTTATTTTTTTTTTCCGGTTTTGAAATACTCATATTTTAAGATATTTTATAATTTTTTAAGTTATTTTTCAAAGTTTAAATATCTCTTTTTTATCCTTTTTGTTTTTTTATAAAATATGAAAGTATATTGATGTACTTTTATATGAATGGTTCCCGTTCCATACGAAGGTTTTAAATATGGATTGTATTACAAAAATAATGAAGAAATTTGACATATAAAGTATTTAGTATCAAACAAAAATATCTACAATTTAAAATTATATAATGTTTCAGAATTATTTTATGTTTTATGAACAAAAATTATTGAGTTTCTTATAAAAAAGGCCTAATTTCATTAAATATAATGAATATAATATTTTAACATTTTTATGTATAACAAAAACAAAGCTAAATACATTTTTTTACAAAGTCAGTTTTATTTTTCGATCAAAAAAATTAAACTTAAAAAAAGAGTTTTTTTTTATAGTCAAAAAATATATTAATTTAAATACTATAATAAATATAAAATTTTTTTACCCAATAAAAATAATACTTTTTTTTAACTATTTTATTTTATTATTCCAATAACTACAAAAACATAATGCTCGTTTTTAAGTATTATTTTTTCAAAAAAGCATTATTTTATGACTAAAAAACATTTCATTTTATTTAACTTTCACCCCCTATCTTAAAGCCTACGTTATAAAAGTCCGTTTTTCTGATCAGAAGTTTAGTTTCTACATTATTTTTTAGCCTTAGAATATGTATTTATGTTTCAAATTTTTAATAAAAAAAGTATATAAACTATAATTGCAATGCATTGATTAAACATAAAACTACTAACCGGAACAAATCAAAATATAGATTTATTATATCGTTAGATTTAGTTTTATATATCCATGGTTAACGTTTATAGAATGTTTTTTTTACTGTATGATTTTTTTAAACAAACAACATCAAACTAAAATTCGTATTTTACATAAGAAATTTCTAAATGAAATGCAATAATAATTTTATAATAGCAATATATTTTTCTGGAGGCCAGCTTTCGGTCACTGGATACAACATAAATTAGAAATTCAAAATTTTGAATAAAAAAAAACAAAAATTTACCAATAATATCAATAAACTGTTACATGAATAAAGTATTTTTATTATATTACTTACGAGTTTGATATAAATTCATTTAATATATAATAAACATGATAATCTTTGCATTAATATGAAAAAAATTGTGAAAAATCCATATTTTATCATATTATGTATGCACAAAAGTAAGAACTTTAAAGAGCTTTAAATAACGACGAAAATTTCCTTCTTGTGGTAATAAATTTATTTCTTTTCTAAATAATAACCTTTTTTCCCGAATATATCTTTAAATTTTTCTAACACCTTTTTGTCCTTTTTCCTTTTTGATTATGCTTTTTAAATGTGCTTAAAAAAAATTTTTTTTTTTATATCAAAATTTTTCAACTTTCACAAAGAAAAAGATTTTGATAAGGAAATTAGAATATTTTTGGAATTTTTTTTTTCTAATCAGACTGATTGAGGGAAATATCCTTGAATGGCGAAATGAATGAATAAAATGATAATACTTTTTGGTAAAATGATAATATAAAAATAATCCAATTTTTTTTTCTCCTCCTTTTTCTAAATGTAATTGGTTAAATTTTTATAAGTTAAGTGAATGTATAATATTTAGGTTTTCTGTTAAATTTTGATTGAAAGAAATGAAAATATTCATCAAAGATCAATAAGCGATATATAAACTTTATTATCCAACTATTTTTAAAAATCAAGACCAACAAAGGAACTCAATCATTACATAAATATAGTTCTGGGATTATTATTATATTATTCCGTCTATAAACTAAAGGTATATGTGAAGTTCTGGCTCTGGTAAGTTACTATTTACTCAAGATTTTCACTTAAGGAAGCAAGTATTGACAGCAAGTGACAGCAAAAAATTACCCCTTCGTAACTATTTTATTGAAGATTTATAGGTTTTCTAACTTTTTATTACAAGTTTTTGTATGTTTTTGAGGTTAAATTGCTCGGTTTCAGATTTTGACTGCACCAAATTCGGCTCTCTATATAATGATTCGAAAATTTTTATTTTATTTTAAAAAAAATATTGATTCATTTAAAATTTTATAGAATTATATTTGCTTGAAAATAAATGTTAAAACTTTTCCTCAATTTTTGTTTCTCATCATTTTAAGAAGTGTTAAAATATTCGCTTTTTGAATAATTCTATTTTGTTTTTTTTTTTTTAATTTTTCTCTAATTAAAATTAATAAAAATAGTAATTTTGAATAAACTTCTTAATTTACAGATGGATTAACATGTAATTACATCAGATAATTTTATTCGTAACATTGCAATTAGCAATAGATTTTTTTTTATGATGGTCAAAGAAAGCTTTTTTCACAATAATATAATTGCTAATTATCAAAATTTTATCCGTGCACTTTTGTTTTTGTCAATGCGAATATTTTTTTTTTAATTTAATAAACGAAAGTGATCGTTGTTTCTTTAGAGAACGTAAACTTTAAAAGTAAGGGTAGTACAAGAACCTTTAAATTTAAATCAAAACAAAACAGCACATATACAACTACCTAAACATTAAATAAAAATTTTTATATTGAATATTCTTACTTTGATTTATTTTACTAAATTATTTCACATTAGATATAAAAATGTATATTTTTTTTAATAATTCCTAATAACATATTATCTTATGTTCCTAATAACATTATCTTATGCTTATAAACTTCTTTTAAGGACACAACATATAATAAATGCGATAGCATTAAAATATTATTTTTGTATAAAAAAATTAAAACACTTGAAGTGTTTTAATTTAAATTTAAAATTTCTATCTGGTTACCAAGAAAATTATATGAATTTAATATTTATTAATTCTTAAATTTAGTTTTATAAAATTAAAAATTATAAATTGAATATTATCTACTTAAAATAAGATATAAAAACCTTTTTTGTTTAGTCGAATTTATAAATTTTTACAATTTTATTTTATTCTTAACTAAAATATTTTTGAAAATTCACCTTGAAAGTAAAAAAAATATCTTTTCTGGTCCTTTCGTTATAATTCTAATTTTTTTTGTATTCATTTTTCTTTATCTAACTTGTTTTTATTTTACATAATATATTTTAAAAAAATTTGGTTTTTAATGGTTATTTTATTGTTTGTTTAAGAATTTATTATGTTGTCAAATAAGATTTTTCAATAATATACAGATAAAATGTGTAATATGTGAAATTATGATGTTCTCAGAAAATTCTATACATATACATTTATTTTATACCCATTTTTTAAGAAAATCTGAGAATATTTATGATAGAAATTTATGTAGGTGAACAGGTAAAATGTTTTAACTAAGTATATAACTACAATACAAACAAATAACATAAATCATAACACTTCAACATTTTCACTTACAAAAAAAAAATTAAAATATCTCAAGTTGGAGAGAAAATTGATGTTTGAAAAAGAAAAAAAATTATGATTCCGCTTTCATAAATTGTAAAATATTTAAAAAAAAAAAAAGTTTATAAGTTATACATTATGTACGCTGCAAGTATACGGATGATTATAAAAATTAATTAAATTTTTTTTTTCTAAAAATTATTAATGTAATATGTAATCATATAATATTGAAATTATAGTTTCGTCATCAATTTTTCATATTTCTTGATATTATATAATAACTTTTATTAGAATTTGTTTAAGCCTTCTAAAGAGTAAACTGTAATCTTTTTCAATGAAAACATTATTCAATTTTATTTTATAAAGACTCTTTTTAACTTGGAGAAAATTTTTTTTTTTAAGATAATGCTCTTAAATCCAAACGTTTAAGTTATAAATTTAATTTGAAAAAATATAGTTAAATATGTAGTTTTGAATATTTCAATAATACTTTATTTAATCTTAATAAAAGTAATTAATTAAAGTCATTAAAATTGTAGAAAATGATTTTGAGTATTTGGTTAAACTTCGTATTTTATTCGGCTTACATTTATTACCATTTTAAAACCTACACTAAATATTCATAATAAAGAATATGTGTCGATAAATTTCACAATTAAAAAAACATATACATAATATGTATTAACATTATGTAGTAAAATTATTAAACTAAATAATGAAATAATTAAAATATTTTTTAAAGGTTGTCAAATTATGGGTACACAAAATAATGACATTTAGTCTAAAATGCAAGAAGTCGGTTTTTTTACGAATAAGCTTAGAATTTATATTTTATATAGGTATTAAAATATCAACAATAAAGAAAAATAATTAAATTTATTTTTTTTAATTTTTTTAAGGCACTGTAGAATGCAGTATTAATGTAATTTTAATAATTTCTATACATGATAATTATTGTAAACGTACGTAAAAAAACAAAACAAAATCAAAATACCTAAAATAAAATAAATCTAAAAATACCTAATACTATGCTTTTAAATAAAAAAAATATAACTACAAGTAATGTAATAAAGGATAGTCCATTTTAATCTAATCTAAATAAAATTGAAAATAAAAAATAATAATAATAATAATAACATAAATGTACGTACTCAGATAAACGATTCTAATTATTTTTGGTTAGACTTTGGGATTTTGCTGTATGATTTATCAATTCGAATAAAATTTTTAATTTTATTCGAAATTTATTTACATGTCCTTAATGAATAAAAAAATATTTTTAATATAGTTATTGTATATAATATACATATATATACTGTAGTTGCTTATAATTAGTTACGTATAATAATAAAAAGATACAATTATTCTTCTATATTACGATCAATTTGGACCATTTCCTGGTTATATATACAGTATATGTACACATATAAATATATAAATGATTAATTATAATTTACTTTATTTCCAAGATAATTTTTTAACTGCAAAACAAATCCTTTTTCTAGAAGAATCTATTAAAATTCATGGATTTTTGGGTGGAAAAACATTTTTTTATAAACAAAAAAGATGTTAATCCTACAATCAGAAACTGAAAGTTGAGTCTGTTTTCATTATTAAAAGTTAAAAGTTAATAATTTTTAGTTAGTTTATTAGAACAATATTTTGACGAAGAAATAAATGAAATAGAATTTTAATTTCTAATTGCTCTACTCCGATAGAGCATTTCTTTCAGTGCAAAAAAGACGGCAAAACATAATGTGTTACAGTAGAATCTTCATTCTTAATTAAAGCTGTTCCTGACTGAGGAGGTGGGGCAACGTTCATCCCTGTTTCTGTATGCAAACGATGGTCATTTGGAAGATCATCAGAATTTGACCCATTATTTTGAACGTTAGGTCCGCTAGCTATACATGTTGAATATTGATGTTGCTGAACAACTGCTGTTGATCCTCCTGACGATGAGGGAGAATGCTGATGCTTTATATTAGATTGATCATGATGATCAATACGACAATTATTTGGATATTTGTCATCTATTTGACTCGCTGGAAGTAAATATTTACCTTCATCTAAATATTTACTATTTTGACTATTCATACTAAAAATAAACAAAATAAAATAATAAAATATTAATGTTATATATATACCAAGTCTAAACTAAGTATTTAAATTACTAAATTGTATAATGATAACTTCTACCGATTCTCTGATAATTAATTATAAATTATTTTTTATTCAGTAATTAATATTAAAGATTTATTTTTACTAAATATTAATCAAAAGGATGAAAAATGTATGCATATATAAATTGAAAATTAGAATTTATAAAAATACATCTAATATAACTTTAAATTAATGAATTAGAAAATTTTCTCTTGGAAATTTAATTTTCAAATTGTTATTATTATTAATTTGTAAAATCTCTAATTGAAATTTAATTTCAATTCATGAAAATATTGTTTTCCCAATGAGTAAACTGCAAGGCAACTTATACGAATCTAAAATTAAGGCATTAATAGAGTTATTTTTGAACGTACAATTTAAATTAATTAGATTTTGAAATAGAGTGTATCTAAAATATTAATTAAATATTTTAACTATTAAGTTTCGTTGTGTTTTTTATTTGTATATTTGAAAAAAAAAAAAAGGACTAAACAAATCTTTCAATTGAAATATTTTTAAAATTTAAATTATTTAAGGTCCAATTTTTTAAAAATTATATCGTAAACTAATATGATTTGAAATTCATTTATAGAAAAAATTTCGGATATATTTAATAGTTGCATTGAATATTTAACTCAAGTATAAATAAAGGTACAATCCCTTTAATTATTACAGGTTTTTGTATTATTTTTCTTTAATACATTCTAAAATGTTTCACATACTAAAATACTATACCTACATATATACTGCGAATCATCATACTGTTACATTTTATTGCTTAAATTAAATGATAATAGAAAATTAGTGAGGTATATTTTGGAATTGCAATAATTTTTGTTTTGTCCTCTAAGCTTAATGCTCATAATAGTTTAATAATATTATTTTATTTTTAATTTTAATTTTCATTCATAATATTCCCACTAAAATAGTTTTTGTATTGAACAAAATATTTTTGGAAAAAAATATAAATATAAAATAAAAATTTATTGGGAGAATTAATGCTATATAAAATAATACATAAGTGGATGTTATGTGAAATTAAAATTACAGAAGTTCTTATCTTTTAAATGCGAAATTTGTAAAAAACAAAGTTTTTTTTTTACTGAAATAAATCTTTATAGGTTTTGTTAAAAGTTTAATTTCTTGGAGCAGTGCGCGAATTCTATTATAATTGTATTGATTTTTATAATTGAATTACTGAAAATTATTATTTATCATTATTTAATGCCAACTCGAAAAGTTTTTCGTGACAAATTTTCTACCTTAAATATTGTATATTCAAGACATAATGTTCTAGGTTTCGATATTTCAGAAGACTAAGGATATATTTATAAATATAGAAATTCTTTCTGTTAACTTTTAGTTGCAATTATTCAAATCAAGCACTTAAATAATGCAATGATTTGAATATTTTCTAAGCATGATAGCGAAATAATATTATGTAATGAAAAATAAAAATTTCATGCTGTTCTAAAATTCAACAATTTCCTTCTAATAATGTTATTTTTAAGAATATAATTATCGGTCTCCTATCATGATAATAACTATTCAATTATACATAATATATAAGCAGTTGTATATTTTAATTATTCAATAAAATCGGATTGATACATTAAATTTTTGATTTAAAATACATATATGGATGGATATGTATGATGTACAGAGCATGTAAATTGCAAAGTATAATTCTGTTATTTTTAGTTTGAATCATATTATGTGAGCTAAATTATTCGCATAAATTTTAAATTAGTCTCTTTTGTATTTAATGGTCAATTCCATAAATCAATACTATATAAATAGACGTATATACTTTGTTAAATGTTATTTTGCAAAATTTAATTAAAATTTATATTTTTTAATGTACGCAGTTAAGTGATTTTTGCAATGGAATATTAAGATCAACTAAAGACTTTCGCTAAAAAGCCGATTAGAAATAGAAAAATCCTATATCAAAAATTTTTTTACGAAACTGAGGCAAAAATCTTGGGGAGAGAAAAAAAGTTATTTTAGCAATCACATACATACATGTATTATCGCTAGAAATTTCACAAAGTTTTGGCGGGCATCAGATTAGCATGTTAAATTTTATATACTTATACACAACACATTATTGAAGTTGCGAATATTTTACTAAGGATTAAAGCTGAATAGAAAATATTTGTTTCAATTTGCAGTAATCATACACAACTACAAATAAATACAGTAAAGCTAAATTATAAGATAACTTTAGCTCGATTTTGTTTAGTTTTGGTGAGTTAAGGCCTAAATGTAGAAAAATAAATAGGCACAAACATTTATACATTAAAATTTGTTAAATTATTTTATTATTATTATTATTATTATTATTATTATTATTAACAATCATTAGGAATAAGTTTTTTTTTACTTTTCCATAAATATCAGATATTTTTCAATTTAATAAGGAAACTGTATTACATTTTAAGAGGTTTTTTCCACCAGGGATTAGTTAGAAATTTGAAATATTCCTACTTGTGATAATTGGATAATATTAATATTTAATATTTATTCCGAATATAAATATTTATATTTCTTTGAATCAAGGGTTATTTCAGAAATTTTTTTTTTACTATAAAAGTTTCTACTTAAATTGATACCAATTATTTTTTCATTACCTCAATAATTTAAGTTCAATTTGAAATAGCAGTGGTTAGGATATTTAAATGAAACTCTTCTCTGTTAGAATTCTTGACAAAATAATTATAAAGTTAAAAAAACTATGTATTTTAAAAAAGGGTCATTAGGAGAAATTAATTAATTGTAAGAAATATATATAATTATATATAATTTAGTTTTCTTAAATAATACCAAGATTTTATACTAGTTATTTTCATATTTTGACTACCTGTTTCTTTAACTTTCCTAGAATTGTAAATATAGCACATTTTTGCAAAATAGCTTTCACAGAAAATAAATTATATCCACTCGGGCTGAACAAAAAAAAAAAACTATATATGAGAAACAACATTATTGTGGTTTTTGGTCCCTAATGATTATTTACATACACATAAAGATTCATTAGATTTATTTACATTATTTAAAAAAAAATACGATCTAAAACCAACCTATCACTCATGTGGCCATCTTCCATTGATGTACTATAATGTTCCTGAGATTTATGATGAACACTGTTTCCGTTTCCTCCTGGCGTACTACTACCACCGCCATCTACTAATTCATTTCCCATTTCTAATCGTGGAGGACTTCCATATTCGAAATGTTGTCTGACAGGAAATAATTGACTTTCGTGCACATAAGTTCCAAATTGCCCTGGGGTTGTAGAGAATGTACCGTAAGGACTTGGTGCTGGTGATATTATATTAAAATGCGGACTTATTTCATATGGAGACTGATAACCTGTCCAGCTATCTACACTACCTGGTGGTGTCACTGTTGTCGTTTGAGGAAATGATGAAAACGGAGGACCCAACGATGTTCCAATTGCATTTGTCGATGGGCTACTGGTGCTTATATAACCAGTTTTTCTAGGTGGCTCGCGTTTCCGCCATTTAGCGCGTCTATTTTGAAACCAAACTTGTACTCGTGATTCACTTAAATTCAATTTTAAGGCCAATTCTTCTCGAGCAAAAACATCAGGATATGGCGCTCGT
The DNA here is from genome assembly GCA_964007475.1 of Hybos culiciformis. Lineage (NCBI taxonomy): Eukaryota > Metazoa > Arthropoda > Insecta > Diptera > Hybotidae > Hybos > Hybos culiciformis. The sequence goes on along the minus strand of OZ023273.1, from coordinate 35,637,172 downwards.
TCAAATGCTCGTTCCAATTCTTCTAACTGATATGCAGTAAATGTTGTTCTAAAATTAGAAAATTAAATGAAATCCAATTAATGCAAAAAATTATATCAGAGCAGAAACATGTAAAAATTAGAAACATATATTTATATAATAATGAACATTAAAAGCATATCCATAAATATAATGCACATTAAAAATATTTTTGGAATTACTGATTGGCAAAAGTCCATCATATACTTTGAAATAAATAACAGTACGTTGACATTTGAAGCCTTTAAATTAAAGCAATGAAAATATTGATTTTGACATATTGTTAGCACTTTTTGGTATTAGAAATATTGTTTACAGAAATATTCAGAGACAATTTATTTGAGGTTGGAAAATTTTCTAACTAACTATTTGAAAGAAATATTAAAAATTTCAGAATTAATAGCGATAAAATATTTTTAGACCAAATTTTGAATTAAAAAACAATTCAATTTTAAAATCTTACAATATAAATAATTATATGATACTTAGTTACAATTACAATATTCAAACAATTAGAATCTTTTATTACAACCATTATAGTGAGAATTTTTTCCTGATTCTGTTCAACCAGGGATGAATGAATTCATAACACTTTAATATTTTTAAAAATTCCATACATACAAAATATATAGGATAAAAAATCTCTGAGGAAGTTCTAACACAGAAAAAACTTTTAAAATCCGGCATCTAAATTTAAAAAAATAATTTATGCATTTAAATTTTTTTTATCAATTATTATATTTTAGTTGTCATAATTTAATATAATAAATAATAAAAAATATCTATTCTTAAATTTTGTATTTTGTTTTTTATTAACTTTCACATAAAAAGATTAAAAATTTATTTTTATTAATATAGGTCACATTTTAATTATTTATTCATCAATTTTAATTAAATAAGTAATTGAATTAATTGCTACCATGTTTTTTGCCCTTTTCTGTTCAAATATATAAAAATATATAAAAAAAAAAGTGGATATTTATGTTATTACAGGACATCATTTTTATCATCACGAAAACGAACGTAGTTTAGTGACAGAGAGCCAATAATTTAATAATTCATTTTAAATAAATTTATCAATTTTATTATTTTTATTTTTGATTTATTTTATTAATTTTTTTTTTGCAATATTAATTAATAAAAAAAATATGCAAAGAAAATATTTTATATTTGACATAACTATGAATACATTGAAAGTGTGCTTAAAAATTGCGGTCTAGTTAATCGAAAAAATTTTAAATAATATAAATTCACAAGACTTTGACTTTTCTTAATATTTATTTGCGTGTCTTCTTAACAGCCTTTAAACAATTTTCATATTTTGCTCGGCAAAATCGTTTCAGAGTTAATTCAAGAGTTCAAAAATTATTGATTTGTAGTTAACTAAAAATGTTTGCTTTTTTATTTTCCTTTGATTATTATGTTATACCTCAAATTGTTTAAACCTCGACATTTGAAAATATATAAAAATGATTTTCTCAAAGAAAAAGAATTGTATATAAATTTTGTCCCGAATACCTTCACTATATAATAATAAATTATAATAATTAATTTTAATTAAAAGTTACAACAAACAAAACAAAAAAAAAATATAATAATAAAACAAAATAAGGAATATTATCAATTTCATTTTGTGAATTGTTCATAGGGTATTTTTTTTTCTTATGTTTTTCTTATCGGCTAATTGCTTCATCAAAATAATTTAACTAGACATTTAGGAAAATTATTTTAATTAAAAGGTACAAATAAATTAAATTAATAGGATAAAGCTAATTTCATAATTAATTTCAATTTAAATGAAAACAAATGGTTATAAATTATTTTAATAAAATTATAAAGGTTTAAAAAAAAAACAATTTTCTTATCTGAGGACAAATGAACGAATGTTGTAAAATTTAAATTTTATGAGATACAAGAGTAAATTTCTTTTTATTTAAAAAATATTGTGTAAACTGTAAAGTTTGATATTGATTTGTTCATTTATTTATATTTATTTGAACAAATAAAAATAAGTTCAATTCAAAGCAAATGAAAATTTATTAAAATTGCATAAACTTGAATTAAAATATCTGATTTACACCCTTAATTTATATGTCACAAAAATGAGCAATAAACTAAATACAAAAAAAAAAAAAAATTAATATCAATTTTATGGAATAATATTTCTCAATTCATCATAGTTTTTGGCGCCTCTTGACATTTACAATTCTTAAACGATTAATATAATATCAATAAACATAAAATAATAATAAATATAATAAATTATTATAAGATATATAATTAAAATAAAATTAAAATAATAAATATCAAAATTTTCTTCAAAAACATTAAATTATTCATTATTATTATTTATTTTTTATTTTTAGCACTGATTGTCGCCCCTTTATGATTTAGTTATATTTTCTGTGGCTCAAATTACCCAAAAGTCTATAACTTTTGAAAGGCGAATTGGATTTCGAAATTTAGGGCTCATTTGAAAGAAGAACAAAACAATTATCCTTGGCGTGCTAGTTGATACAAAAATTGCATTTTACCAACAACTAGTGGATGTAATTATTTAATGGAAAAAAAAATGTTATGTTAAAATTAATCCTATCCCTCTGCTTTACTCAGTACTATTCAGGATTTTTTTAGTAATGCATTATTATACCAAATATCACTGTTTTTAACTTTTCTGAACACAATAATGCAACCATTATGACCAGAATACATGTTAAGAGAATATTTGAACACAAAATCGTTATTTGTACCATATAGTGGCCGCGTCTTTTTGGTCGTGGGTTTAATTATTGTAAATAATTTGAGTATTGTTGTTTTGCTTACATATGTAATTAGATACATTATAATGACTAACATAATGATTGCTATTTAAAAGTCTTTTATTAAGGAAATATTTTAATTATATAGCCTGAACTCATATTAATAATGTAATTATGAAAAAAAAAACATAATTGATATTTTCCTTTATCATTTTTTCTTTAAATTTAAATCTATTAGTATACAATATTTTCCCATATCAGAAGAATTATAAGTTTCTTTCATTCTGTATAGCTTTACTTAGGAATAAGAATTGTTTTTATTCTTCCGCTTAGATAAATTTACAATCTAAATATAAGATATTATAAAATAAGTAATAAAATAATAATATTGTAAAATAAAGTTATAGAGCAAAAATTAATTGCATTTATGTACAGATTTTCAAGGAATATTTTTCTAACAACAATTTATAAACTTTTCAAAATATTTCAGAAATAAGTTTAAATGTTTAAGAACCATTTAATTCACTCCCTGTTAGAGGTTCCTAAGGTTATTAAAAAAATATTTAAAGCCGCATTTAAAAATTAATTTTTCATTGTAAAAAAAGAAATAAGTACTTTTTTTTCCTACGAAACCCCTATTTAATTTTTCCTATGTTTCTTCCCTATTATCCACCAAGGTAAAAACAACAACAGAAACAAAAAAAAATATGATTAACTTTTGAAATTTCAATTCACCCTTATTCATTTTTTGGTGTGCGCTGCATATTTGAACATTTAGAGATATAGCAAATTTATTATGAGAATTAATTATTTTTATTTAATTTTTTCTTTTTTTTTTCTTTTTTTTATTTTCATTACATTATTTGTTTGGAAAAGAATATCTGCAAAATAAAAAAAAATAAATAAAAAATAAAAAGAATTTGTTATTTTTCTGTAAAACAAGAATTTTAATGATTCCTTCTCTTCGGGGAAATATTCAAAAAAGTATTATAAACGAGAAAAAAAAAAAAAAACAGAAATCAGCAGAGATGGAATAACCAAAATAACAACAACGAAAAAAAAAATAATAATAATAATAAAGAAAAATAAAATATTGGACCAAAAAGGAAAACAAAACAGGAAATTATATAATTTTTTTTTTTTTTTCCTTTATCATCATTTTCATTTTTCCTTCATTTTCCTCGCACTACATAGACTATTTATTTGTATTTTATTATGTTAAATATACTATAAACAAGAGGTATTCTTGTAGATATTTATTAAATTTAATGAGTTACCATAAAAATATAATTTATTAAGTGTTATGTTTAACTTAAATAAAGATTTTCAGATATGCGCGAAGCTATATGGTTCAAGTAAAAAAAAAGAGAAAAAACAAAAACCAGAAATCCAAAAAAACATAATCTCTACTGTGTCTGAATAGCCATTATAGTATTTCAGTTTTTTTTTTTTTTATTTACTTAATGGTATTTTAATGAATTATAGTAATAAATATAATTTATGATTATTATTATAGTTTTATTGTTTTTTTTTTTTTATGTTATGAGGGTTGAAGAATAAAAAAATATTCTCAGCTGATCACTGGATATATAGAGATCATAAATGTAATGGAAAATTGTTGAGCATATTTGTTTTGAAATTTTATAATTAATAACAAACAATAAGCGTTTAGTGAGTAAGAATTTTATTGAGAGTAGATTAAATTTTTTTTTTATAAATCATTCAATAATTGAATATTGACATTGCATAATAATTTAAAAAAAAAAATGTGCATTAAATCTTTCTTAATGAATATACAATAAATTAATAATTTTGTTATTGGGATTTTTCTTTTTAATTTATCTTCTATGCACAAACATTAGAGATATAGAATAATAAAATTTTTACTTATTGCCCAATCAATGATATGATTACATAAAATTTCATCTTTTAATTATTATAAAGTTTTGATCGTGTTGTTAAACGAAAAATAAATATATAGGTACTTTAAACATTTTTCGGCTTCATGGCAAAAAAAAACAAATTAAGACGATTAATGATTCCAAATAATTTTATTTTTTTTTCAACCTAACTACGAGATTTAAATTTTATGTAATGTACAAAATATATGTAAAATTATATACTATGTTGTATTTTCTAAAATATTAAAAAAGGAAAATATATATCACGGAAAATATAATTGCAATAAGATAAATTTAATAAATTGTATAAAATGTAAATAGAATATTAAATGATGATCAAAAAGTAACTATCAAAAAAAGTTACATTTTAAAAAGAAATTTATTTTTTTCAAAACAATCAAATGTAACAAAAAATTTAATTTAAATTTAATCTTGTAATACAAAAAAATTATTATGACTATTTGCTTTTTAATGAATATTATGTATTCATTTTATATTAATTACAATGTAAGAAATTTTGAAGTTTTTGTAAAGTAATTCTATTTTATGTACGTGTAATTGCAACCCTGTCTAAATATTTATGCAGTTATCCAAACGTTAAATACCAAATGAATTTATAAGTTTCATAAACGGTTTTTTAATCTTTTAGCTGCAATTCTTTATATAAATTTGAAATAATTAACAAAACCCCATAAATACTGCAATGTTACGATAGACACAAAGAAAATTACCATGTTATCGATTAGAAATAAAAAACATAAAATCACTTATTGTAAATCTTCAGACTAATTATGAAAAAAAGAAATGTTAAACCACAAATGGCATTGAAGCTCTATATAAGTAACTCAACAGCCTTAAACTATGGAAAAAAAATTGAACAAAACTTATGTTAAAACAATATCATAGTTTATTAATATTAACTACACGAAACATTTTTCTCATTTGAGCTATTTAAAAGTGTTTGAAACTATATATAAAAAAAAATCATTTTCTTTTCCTAAAGAATATAAAATTTCTTTTTCATAAAGTAAGATTAATGACAGCATTTATGGGCGCTCTGCTGGTAGATTTTACCAAAGGAAACGAACAAGAAGTATATATATAATTATACATATATATATAATTTTTTTTTTATTCTTCTAGAAAAGTAAAACTTAATATTTTGCAGTATTTTCTTCATTCTACAAAATAAAAGAAATAATATGTTTTTTTATTTTGTTTTCGAATTAATCGGCAACAAATACCATTTGAGTGGCAGCTAAATAATTTTTCATAAATTCCTCTAACTTCACTATAAAATACAGACTATCTTCTATATGCATCATGATTACATGTACTTATGTTGAATAAATTTTTATTGATACTTCTAATATAAATTTGTTGTTGAACTCTCAATATTGAAAATTCTTTGAAATAAAATAAGATTCCTTTTTATTTCAAATTATTTCAATATTATATAAGAAATGTAATAAAATTTTTTAACTTTTCAATATAAAGTCTTTTGACATCATTGTAAAGAGCAAAAAAATTTATAGCATTATTATAAAAAAATTATTTATATAGTTACTTCGAGAAAAGCTTTCATTTTACTTTTCTCCTTGGAATGCTATACTAACCAGCACGTATAATATAATACTTAATATTGGGTATATGTTTCGTTAACATTTTTCACATCAAAAAAAGGGCTTACAACAAATTATTGCAGAAAATTAAAACGCGCAAAGAAAATAAATAAAAAAAAAAAATTATTCAACTTATAAAAAATAGAATGAAAATGTAGGTGTATTTTTTTTTTTTCTTTTTAATATAAATTTTATTTTGTACTTAGGAAATAAACAAAAGTGACTTAAAAAAGTAAATAATATTTTTTTTTTTTTGTTTTTTATCTATGAATATTTTTCTTCGTTTTCTTTTTCTTTTTATGCACAGTGTATATAAAATACCATAAGTTTTTACAAAAATTTGCAAAGAGAAAAAAAAATTTTAAAAAAATTTTAAATGATCAAGTTAAGGGTGGACTTGTGTAATTTTTCTTATAACAACCGTATAAATATATATGTGGAGAGAAAAACAAATTACCTTACGTCAAAATATTTTCCAAACTTAACATAAAAGAGCAAACTGAAAGTGGTGTATTATTAAAAAGGCTCAAATAAAGCACCTTTGGGACGCGGTAAAAATCCTTTTATTATTGAGGAGCCAGCAAAAGAATATAATATAAAATATAGTAATAAAGAAAGCAAAAAGTTTTGGAAAGTAAAAGTAATATTGAATTATATATATTTTAGAATTTTTGTCATGTAGAAAATTTTCTTAAGTTAATTTTAAGGTTTCATACAAATATTTTGAAAAATCAAGAACTATTTGAAGTGAAAATTATGTTGAAATAAAAATATTATTTATTCTATTTAGATTTATCAATAACTTTTTTATTGATAACTCAAAATGAATATTAAAAGTTTTCAATTTCAATCAAATTGCGAAAAACCCAGAAAAAAAATGTTTTTTCCAATTTTTATTTTATTTGCCCAAAATTATATTATTTTCGAATTTTTTAGATGGCAATAACTTTAATTTTATTGAACAAAAAACTAAGTATTAGAAACTCCAATTTAGATGTATTATTTGTCACGACCAATCCATTATAAATAAAGATTAAGAAATGGACGTCTAAATTACTAAATGCAATATTTAACTGTTATAATTTATGTAAATTTTTTCTACGTAGTTGCAGTCGCTATATGCAATCATCTTAAGCATCAAAAAATTTTCTATATGAATAGGAAACAAAGTACAAAATGACTTTATATATAAACTAATCTTTCAGATAAAATTATGAAATTACCCTTTTTTTTGTAAAAAAAAAAATCTTGTTATTTAAGTGATGTGTGCATTAGTTTTCATTATGCAGATATTTTATCCAACACTAGAACTTAATTAGAAAAAAAAACTTTATAGAATTAAAGTTTACTGAACTTTTAATAAAATCATTTATTCTGGTTTTAACAATTTGAAGCTGAAAATTACATGAATTTTATAAAACCAACGTTTTCATAAAAGAAAATTTTTCGAAAAATAAGAATTCCTTAGCGAATAACAAAAAAAAAAAAAAACGAAAAAAAAAAAGAAAACACGAAATATAAATTTTGTAAAAGAAACATTTTCCTTAAAATAATCCAGTAGTGGTACCATATTCCCATAAGAGTCTGAAAAGTAAATTATAGAATTCACGATAGAAATGAACGTATTTAACAAAATGTAACTTTCAAGGTACACAGAATCAACTTTTGAAATAAAATTAAAAAAAGTTTCTGAAACTTATGTAGTAAATGACAGATAAAAAGTGTGTAAATTCGATAATGAAACGTCGATCAAGAATCACAGAATAGTGAATATATACATATTCCAATACATTTCAATCCTTTCCTGTGATACTACTTCGGTATTATAATATGTACTAAATAATAACAAGAAATTGGTAATTATTTTTTTTAGAGTATAAATTTAATTTTTGTTTTAATAAACTAAATTCCAAGAAAATAAATGTATATTATCATCATATTTTTCTTCAAGATAATTCAGAAATTAGAGATACCTTAATTGGTTTATTTTATTTTGAAATACAAGAACTCAAAGTATTTCTTATAATGAATTTTACAAATTAAGTTCGCAGAAAAAACAAATTATAAGTTATTAGTATTATGTTTTCAGAACATCATATTTTTATTTCATGGTTCAGAAGTAATCGTATCCAAATTACTAAAAAAAAAAACAGAATAGGTTAAATTGGATTCTTAACCCATTTAAACCCACTTAAATCATTCATAAAAATATTTTAAATCATTTCATGAAAAATTTGTAAAAGTACATAAATAAAGAACCATTGTTACTTAACCATAAAAATTTTAAGTCAACAAGATTACTTTTCGGAGTGAGTTGTAATTAAAGCGCTCTTCCTATTTCTATAATTATGCTTGTTTAATTTGACATAGTCATAATTCAATACAATAAATGAGTCCATACACAAAAGGTCAATAAACATAGTAAACATTTGAAGTTAATAGGCAATTTTGACCAAAAGCCCAAACATAAATTTAATTTTTTTTTTTTATTATACTATTTTCTGTATAGAAATAAAGTTTTCGTTCAATTACCTTGACTTTATCAATTAAAAAGTTTGACCATTTGTATCCATAATATAAGGAAATGAAAAATTATCAATACAAACTTTTCCTATTTTCAACTTTACTATATACTGTATACCTATAAGTTGTAATTGCATAAAAAATATATACATATTATGTTATATTGGAATTAGTTCAAAGAATGTAATATAATCAAGAGAATATTCATCTCAATAATGGAAACAAAAATTATGTTTTTTCCATTTTAGAAAGAAAGATAGTAATGAAAATGTTTATATTTTTAATTAGAATCTCAAAAGAAATGAAATATAAATTCGAAGACACTATTAAGATGGCTTTTGAAATCTAAAAATTCTTCTTATTTGTTACATACAATACTGGCGACGATGATAAATGATCGAAGGTGATAAATGATCGAAGGAACTTTATAATAGGCAATTGAATTATTTAAACTTAGAAAGGAATACGACAAAAAAATAACAGAATAAATTCAAGTTGAAAATAGTGATAAAGTGAATTTTAGTTCAATGAGTCTAAAACAAAAATAATTGGTGTTTTAATTTTAAGATTATATTGCAAAATGAAATAAAATGAATTACAAATAAAGGCATTATGTATTGTTTAAACTATATTTATCTCTGAATATTTATATAAAAAAAAATTAATTAGGCGCACTACTGCACAACTAACCGACTAAAGGCCATAAATTAAATGGTGCACTCTGCGCGAGAAATAAATTATTTTTCTAACATTAACTATACAAATATAAAAAATTATAAAACCATAGTTTATTAAGCTCATTATTACGCTCTGGCATGTAAATGGAGAATTTTCTTTTTTCTTTAAATTTTCTACAATAATTGTTTCAAAGTAATCAGACTAAAGAATATAAAAATTACGTAGAGCGCATATAAAGTGAAATTTGTCATTTCATTCATTAGAGGATAATAATTTCAACTTATAATTGCTCTGATTTCTTATTCTCGCAGTTTTTTTTTTTTTTTTTTTTTTTATAAATTTAAGATAATGATAATGATAAGTGACTTATTGAAAACTTTTAGATTCCAATGTATTTTTTTTTTTGTTTTCAACTTTTTTAACTACGAGCTGTCGGCAATGAAACTCAAAGATTAATCGGTGCGGATCGATTGAAATGCATAATATTTTTTAATAATTTAATTTCATTCATTACCTTTAGAATACATTAATTATTATATTTTTGCTGTTTTTGTCTTAAGAACAGGATTCTACTTTTACATACATAGGCTAATCACTACGCTAATATTGTCATATTTTCGTGAAATGAACTATTCCCTTTTAACATCATTATATTATTATTATTATCAAAGAAAAATTATTTTATTCTAAAATTTCAAAACTTTTAATAATGTCACTTAATATAATGTAACATTATAAAAAAAAAAAAATTGAGAGATAACTTCTTGTGGCAGAATATTAAATGGAAATTAAAGAGGCTGGCAAAATAACAAAAAAAAGCAAAAAAAACGTAATTTTCAAATAGCAAGGACGTCTGCTACTGCTGTGGTTGGGAAAAAATATATGCTTGAATTTTACACAAAAATTTATTCAAATTTATAACTAGACAAATGAATGTTTATAATTAAAAATTGCACTCGCCTGAACCATAGTGAAAAAGAAAAGTTTTATGACTTAATTATAAAAGTTATTGGCTGAAAAAAAAAGTATATATATTTATATTAATTTAAGATTTATATTTTTTTTTCTTCTTTTGCAAGTAGACTAACTTAAAATTGTAACTTTTCTCTAAATTGTCTAAAAGACAAAGTTTTATTCTTTTCAATCAATTTTGGAATTATTATAGAAATTATTTTTTTTTTTTGTTAGCCAGTAGTAAAAATATTTTCCAAAAAATTTTCCTTTTGTCAAATTTAATACTGATAAATAACTTGCTCTAACTATAACGATTTTATGTTATATATACTATATAATGACATCCTAATCCATCGAAATAAAGATAATATGATATTATATAGTATTGTATATATAAATAAAATTAAAATGAAGCGAATGGAATTTATTTACAATTTTTCCAAAAATAAAGTAAAAAGTTTCTGACATTTAAATGATTTTTCATACAATTTTTATTTTTTTTTTAATTTTTAATTTTGATTAACAAAAAATTCTTTAATAGTTTTTTTCATTAACTATATAGTACATACACTATATATTTTAATTTTTTAAACTAATCACATTAATTTAATTTTTTCCATTAAAACTTTCTATTCAAAATGAAATTTTACATACATATATATGATTTTTTTCTCCCCTTTTTGTTTTTGGAAAATTATATTCAAGCCACAAACTTTTCCACGCGAAAAAACAAAATAATCCTTTTCACAAATAAAGCAAATTTTTAAACAAAACAAGAGAATAAAAAAAAAACAAAAAAAAATGTTTTTTTGAATAAATATTTTTGGAATCTCCTATAACAAGTTACTTTAAAAGGATTACACTATAATCAGGAGATTGTTTTATTTAATTTTATTTTTTTTTTTTTTCGCTTTTTTTTGTGCTTATCTTTGAAAACTTCAAGTGGAAATTGAGTCCAAATTAAATTAATGTTATTTTACTTTATTTTAAAACATCACCTTTTAAAGCAGATTTTTACAAAATAATATTAGTAGCTGTTATTCTTGTTAATTCAAAATATTTTTGTTAAGAATACAGAAATTAAAAAATTATATAGGTACATAATTTTTAGAAAAGAAAACAAACTTCAGACTTAATATTTACTGGATTTAAAATGTTATGCAGATAGAAATCCGTTGTTGAAAGTAAGGTTCTTCATGTAAACGACATTGACAGTGCTTAAAACAAAAATAGTTTTCAGTGTCGAAATGCTAAGTACAAAAGTATCTTGTATCTTGTATCCTGTAAGACGAAAATAATTCATAATACGGCTTGACGGCATTCGATGATAAGTGAAATCATCATTCACAATATTGATTCCAGAAGTAATAAATAATATTTGAAATTCTACATTCTTGCAAATACATGTATGTATATATAATTGATTTATTTAAGATAGTGAAAGACCACATAATGAAAGTCTAGTCTCTCTATGATATTAATTTAGTCTGCAAATAGAGATTTCTAAAAATTATTAGAGTCGTACCATATTCTTAAATTAAATCCAAAAATAATGTTTCATATTATTCTTTTGGCTAACTTATTGTTTTAATATGCATGTATATACAATATAAATAAATAGTAATGTTTCAAGAGAATGTTTTATAAAAAAATATTTTTATTTCATTTTATTCTTTTTTTTTTTTGTTGTGGAAAGATTTAAAATATTTCAAATTTAAATGAATGTATCCATTACAGTTTTGAATAAACAAAATTCATTCATTTTTTATGAATTTTCATATATTATTATTATTATTTTTTTTTTTTGGTATTTCATTTTTTTTTTTAGTTTTTATTTTATTTCATTTTACTTTTAGTTTATATCTTTCGCTCTCTGCGACCATTATCTTAATAACTTTTGCCATTCTTTTTTTTTTTCATAAGGAGTGAATATTTCAATAGAAATGAAAAAAAAAAAAAAAGAAGAAAACTTTTTAAGTGCAGTTTTTTTTTCAGGAAAAACTTTCCGGTACTTAATTCTTATTATTACAGAGACCGGCTTCCCAACCATAAATCTACTTTTATATGTAAATAATCATATATACATAACAAGCACATATATTTCAAAAGTATCCTTTCAAATAATAAAAATGTTAAGAATTTTATTAAAAATTCTTATTTCAAAAATATAACATTTATTTACTCTATTTTTGTTTTTATTATTATGTTCTTTTCTCCACATCACATATTATTAATTCGAATTTGCGGAAAAACTAATAATAAATTTCCCCGAAAACAAGAGAATTATTTATTTTTGGTTTTTCCCTGAAGTTATGTCGAAATAGAAATACGTTTTAAAAATACTGTTCGCTAGAAATTCAGAAATATATTTTTGAAAAATATAATAATTATTTTTCTAACGAAATTCAATAACTTTTCACCAACTTAACCATATTTATATGAATTTATCTATTTCAATTTCCCCAGAAATGTATTAATTTAAAAAAAAATAATAATATCAAGAAAAACAATCAACAGCAAAAAATTCGTTAAATCACAAATTTATTTTTTTTACGAAATTTTATTAAAACTGAAAACAATTTAAATTGTTTTAATTTTATATTAGCTTAGCTATTTTTAATCTAAATATGACTGAGACATTTTTTATCTTTATATCTTAACTTTGAAATAAATTATATTTCAAAATTTATGCAGAAAAAATGTATGTAGCAGTAAGTATTATACATTTTATGTTTAATATTTCATGAAAATTATCATTTTGTGAAATGAAAATAATGCTTTCAAGAATGAAAAAACATTAATTTTCATGGGTAAATTACGAGATAATTTTTTTCATGTTTTTGTTGTTCCGAAAGGATTTTCAAAGGCTACAAAAAAAACGAAGAAAAAAATTTAAAATGAGTAATAACTGGAAAAAGGACACATATAATACTAACTTTTATGTTTTATTTTAAAATTTTTTATTTTTTGCATCAAAATCACTGACTGCAAAGTTAAACCATTTGAATGTGTATGTATACAAGTACATTGATATGAATAAAAGAAGAAAAAAAATTTTTACATTAAGTTTTTACATTAAATTTAAAATACTTCCGAAAGAAATAAAAATAAAAATTTTATTTTTTAATATTATTGGTCAATAAGAATAATAAAATAAACATAACAGCAAGAAAAAAAATCAAGATTTAAGAGGTTTATAATTTTTATTTTTTCCAATATTTCCTCGCGAAAGAAACATTTGCATTTTAGTCATGGAAAACCTTGGAAACGAATTTGTGAAATTTTTAAAATAACAAACAGAGATGTTGTCCTGAAAAATTTGTCATTTAAGATTTTCTTTAAATTTAAGAACTTAAATAGTATTTATTATAAGTATATATTTTGTTTTCTATTTTATTCGCAACTCATCTCAGTAAAAAATAATCTCCAAAGTAATACAGAAAAAAAAACCTTATGTTGATACACCCTAATGCATTAATTCATTCTCCCTTTTTTTTTGCATTCCTTAAAGTTTATCACTTATCCAGGTATAAAAAGGTTGACCTCAACATTTTTCGTTTCGTTTTTTAGCAAAGATAAGCTTTTTATGGTCAGGTGTTCAGTTTAAGTGATTTTATTTTATTTTTTTCATGTTTTGTTATCAACAATGAAGATATAAAATGAATATATATATAAATTTTTTTTTTAAATTCTTGTGATGTTAAAATGTTTGTTAAAAATGCTCATTTAATACTGCTTAAAGGACACAATATCATTAAATTCATATGTTTGTCCTGTTCTCATATAATACGTTTGCTTTTATGCATAAAAAAAAAAGTTTAAAAAAAAAAGGATTATGATGTTTTGATATAGTTGGAAAATGTTATAATTAAAATCATTCTTATAATAATGCTATGTTGCTTATTTTAAAATATATAATTTAAAAAAAAGATCAACGTAGTTTTATCATTAAATTTCATTCTATATTGAATATGTCATACTTTTAGCAACAAGGGAAAATTATTTTTTTTATTCAAAGTTTATAAAATTTCATTAAAAAAAAAATTGTTTTAGTTTTTCCCTTGATAGTTAAATAACATTTTAATAAACTGATTACAAAATTTCCGCCAGGTTTAAAAATTTATTTTTATTTTGTCCATTTGTTTGTTAGTTTTTTAACAATTTTTTAATTTTATGTATAATGAAGATACCGATTTTATGATTCGTATTTATATGCATATATAATATATTGTGTACATGTTAATTGAGTTCAATTAAAATATACATATCTAAAATCAGAGTTTATTTTGAAATTCCTTTTAGTTTAATAAATGTACGAATCAGTTTATTTTCGGTATACATAATTCTCAAAATTTGGCTAACAGAGGTGCAAAAATTATTAACTCCTTGTATTCTTTATTAAATTAGTCTGCAATTTTGATTATAAAATCACACAAGATTTAATGGCTTCAATAATATTAAATATAAAATAACATGGAGCATAAAATTTATAGTATAGATTCCGACGACCATATAATTATCGATGATGCTAATGGGACAAACGGTTATAATAACTAAAAGCAAACTTTTTAATTTATTTCAGAATATGACCATCAATTAATTTTTGTTTGCTATCAAGTTAAAATTGGTTTCTCACTTAAAAAATTATCTTGATTCAAAAAGACGCACAAATGATAATCTACATGTATATTTGTATGTATTTTACTTAAGAGTGTATAATTCAATACTCTAGTTCAGCAAAAAAAAAAAGAAAATTTATAATTGATTTTAGTACGTAAAACCCCAAAAATTTAATTTAGAAAAATAACTGAAAAACCATATACACAATATAAACCCAAAAACCAAATATTATATTAAAGAAAAATATACATGTATTTTTCTCACCAATTTATTTGTTCTTAAAATTGAATTTAAAAGCAAACAGAATTCAGCAAAAAAAAAAATACAAATTTTTTTTTGTTTTAACCCCTGAAGAAAACTTTCACTTAATATTATCCTTTTTTTTTGTTTTTTTGTTTTTTTGTTCATCTGTACTTAAAATTTAATTTTGGACCACATCTAAATTATCCTAGTTTTCCATTCCATAACCCGTAATGCGATAATATTGAAAAATAAACAAGAAAGAAAAAATTATATATATTATATTATATATTTATATGTTCTCATATATATATATATAATGTTATATTATTATTTCTTTTTCATTTAAGTTTCCAAAGCCAAAATAAACAAAAGAAAAGTGAAAACAAATTAAAAACAATTTATAACAATTTAGTATATTGACTTGGACACTCATAAAATTTATTTACGGACATTATCTGAACAAATTATGACCCTTTTCTTTTAACAATAATAATAATAATATAAGTTCAAAAGAATAATTTATTATATATATGTATTATATACAAAAACCAAACTAAATCATTGATAAGTTTGCTAAATTCAAACTTTGCGCTAAACTTAAACAATGGTATTTTTCCCTTGTAAAGCATAAAAATATGTCGTTTTTTCTTCTTCGTTTTTTTAAATAATGAGTTTTTATTTTAATGAATTTATAAGTATAAGAATATTCACTAATACGTTTTAACAGAACTAATACATATATAATTTAATATAAAACAGCATAATTGATAAAGGGTGATTTAAAACCTTTAGGCTTCCAAAACTTTAAGTAGGTATGTGTATAATTCACTTTTGTATCAAAATCTTAATGTTTATTCAAAAATGATTAATTTTGGCTTAATTTTCTTGAAGTTTAAGAGTTTTAAACGTCAGTTTTTCAATTTTATAGGTATAAGCAGTGTTCGAAGTGAGGATGGGGTGGGATGCCATCCCGGTACTTCTAAATAATTGTAAACTCATCCCACCACTTCTTAGGATGGAAAAATGCATCCCGGAAATTTTTTTTTAAATTTTAAATAATTTTTTTTATGAATTTTAAAAATTCTTATTAAAAAAAAAATTAAAAATAATTTTAAATGAGACTTTTAAAATTCAAATAGTAAATAGTAGATATTTTGGTTACTAATTCGCCATGTAGTTATTTGTAACAATTTTCGCAGATTTTCCTAAATTTCAATTTTTACCTGATCAAATTTTGAATATTCTCTATCTTTAGTTAACTTCCAAATTTTGTTTCAATTTTTTTTTTTTGTAAAGGGTTAAATTTTTTAATAAAAAAAAAGAAAAATTGAAGAACAGCAAGAGATATAAAGGCGGAGGGAGAACAGCATTTGAATTAATGTACTCAGCACATTAAGCCAAGATACGACATTACAGGAGCCCAATACTTTGAAGTTCCTAGATTACCAGGCAGAAACACCACACCATTGTTAGAAACATATAAATATAACAGTTAAAGAAAGTGGAGTAGGATGTTCTATTTGCAGTTCATTAAATGATTTAGGAACAACAAAGACGCAACGCAAGGGTTGAAGCTAGTAAAATTTGAATAATTTTTGTACTAAAAACCAGCCTCAACCTGCTCTTAAATTTTTTTTTAATCATCCCACCACTTTTAGCCTGCCACTTCGACCACTGGGTATAAGTATAAAACTCAAATACAAATTTATTCTCACTACTTTAAAAATCCGAAATAGTTCTTAACAGTATGATGGTAAGTTCTTTACTTTTTGCTGCAGACACTGTTTTGATAATATGTGAAACTATTCCATTTCCTACCTATAATTCTTTCTATCAATACCTATTAATATTATCATTAAAAAAAGAAAACCTTCAAACAAAATTAAATTTTAAGTGATTAAATGCATATTTTAAGAACGTATATATAAAAAGTTAATATGTTTTTCTTTGCGAACCCTTTTTTTATAGTCTACTACTTGTATCAATTATCGTTTTATCCTTTTTAGAAAATATTTTTTTTTTTTTTTAATTTATGTAGTACCTTTCGATATTTTTAAATTTTTTTTGCATAAAAAGAACATCCCCTTTTTGTTTGTTATTATTATTTTTTTTTTTTTTTTTCGAAAAGCAAAAAGAAAATAATGATGACAAACAAAAGAGACTTTTGGAAAATTTTATAATAATAATAATAATAATGAAGAAAAATAAATAAAGAAACTGAATATACTTATATATAATTAACTTCTATAATCTACACACAAAGACAATAATTGAAAATTCCCTCAAAGCTATTAATCTGGTATTCATCATCAATTCTAATCTAAATGTATATATTTTTTTTTTTTGTTCCTCCTTCTCTCGTTGTTTTTATATTTTTAATGAATATACTGATTTTTTACACTCTTTTATTAATTTTCTTTATTTATTTTTTTTTTTTGCATTGGAAAAATCTCCAGAGGTGGATAAAGTAAGAAGACGATGATAAAACAACTAAATATATACTTAAACTCTTAGATATCATATATTTAACCAAAAGTTTGTTGCAGTAAAAAATAAACTTTTTTTTTTCGTAGTGAGTCCTTACAAAACATAATGGAAACATTGAACATAAGTATTTATTTAAAAAAAAAATTAATTTGCATAAATTTTTAATACAAATTTTAAGATTAAAAAAAAAAATGCCCGATCATTGGGAAAATTTTTAAGTAATTTGTTTTCGAGTTTTGTGTGCGAGTCATAAAACCTGTGACATCAAATCCCGACTAATCCTTGAAATCTGCGAAAAATTGTAAATTTCCTTTACATGAATAAAAAGAAATTGTCCCCAAAGACATTCAGCCTAAAATCGAAAACAGCTGTTTTTCGGATTATTTTTAGTTTCGGTAACATTTTTGAAAAATGTCTAAAATAAACCTGAAAATATTGAAACCAACATTTGTCGGAATCTAGACCAGTGGACTGGGATTAAGAATACGATGTTAGTACCCAAAAAAAAACCAAAGACAATAAAATTAAAGCTAAACTTATTTTATAAGAAATAGTTTAATCTTACAAATAGAAAATTTGTTATCATTTTATATTTATTTTGTGAATCTTTTGAACCTATTTTGCGATTCCTTTGAAGTGTTCAAGAGATACTATTTAAGTTTGTTTCTATTTTGCGATTTCTTTTGAATCTATTTTGCGATTCCATTGAAGTGCGTTCAAAAGATACTATTTAAGTTTGTTTCTAGAAACTAGAAAAAGAAATTGTTACTAAAAACATCTCTGAAATTATGATAAGATTAAATTGCTCCCATCTTATCATCACCGTTTTTGTTTTTTATAAAAGAAATGTCTTTGTTTTCTTTATAGCAACAAATCCGTATTATTTTTCTTCAACTTATATCTTTATTGAACAAAAAAAAATAAATAGTATGATATAAAAAAGCACAAATAACAGATTTCAATCACCTCCTTTCAAAAACTTCTTAATTTATCTTTTCCTTTCACATAAAAAGCGATATTACCTACTTATTTTTTGTTTTTTTTTTTTAATTTCTGCAAAACAAAATCTATCCGACCCGACACAAGGACAAGAAAAACAAAAAGTGCCATGGCGACAAAATCTAAAAAGAAACAATTAAAAAAAATAAAAAATAAAATAAAATTTTTTTTTGTCATCAACATTAAAAAAAAAAAAAAAATTAACAAAAAAAAACTGTTAAACCTTATTCTTTCTCTTAATTATTTTACAATTATTTCTTTGATAAATTCGTTTGGAATAAATATTTATAAGTAGATATACATAGAAATGTTTAAAAGTATATACCTATATAATTATATCATTTTTGTATAACTTTAAAAATTTCACAGATAATGAAACTTGTGATGATCAAATTCTGTACTTGACCTTGTAGATTTTGTTTGCGAAATAAACATATAGATAATATACTTCTGATACTTTATGAAAAAAACAAAATACAGAATATTATCTCATAAATGAGGTATTGCACTTGAGCATAAAATCCTTTTTAGTCTCAGTCCTTAATCGGAATCGGTGGATTAACATTTTTAATAAACATTTAATCATTTAATCAGAGGCTAACTTTAATCAAAACCCATTTTCACTCCTAGTTCGGTTCATTGATCAGAGTAGAAATTATATATGTACCTACTTATTGCATCGAAATTCAATAATAATTTAAACAAAAAATTTAAATTTGCTAAATTTTGAATGCAAATAGTTTCGACCCTTGACTATTTTAAAGTAATCCGACAACATAACCTTTGAATCCAGTTTCGATTTCGATCGAAATAGGCGAAATATTTTAATAGTTGTAAGAATTTTAGTGAGAGACGGACGAACACGCAGAAAATATGAAAATATTTGCAGTTTCTGATTGAATACGAACAATAAATATCGAGTTAAAAGTTTTTTGAGAAATTATTTTCACTTAGCCTAAATAATTATAAATAAATACATTTTACATTATCTACAAATTTGTAGATAAATTAGCTACCAAAAAATTTAAGACGAGAAAATAAATGAGAAAGTAAAAGAGATCCTATATTGATGAAGAAGATTCAATGCTGTCAGAGAGTTTGTGACAGTTTCGTTATGATTACTAATTTTTCCTGCAAAAATCCCAAATTAATTAGTATTACATTTTATTAAATTCAATAAATAAAATTTTATTTCATATTAAAAGTGCCTTTTAATAAAGTTTTCAGAACGCAAAAAAATAAACTGAAATGAAAATTTATGAAAGTAATATACCTAATTCTCAGAATAATTTGACTGCGAAAAAGGGTTTTAGCAAAAAAAAAAAGTCGGTTCAGCGACATAGTTTAATAAATTCTGCCATAAAAAAAAAACACATTTTTATCTTTTATTTCAATTTCCCATTTAGATCCATATCAATTAAGAGTTATAGAGAATTTTTTTTTTTTTTACATTTACGAAACAGACAACTTATTTTCCTTGTCCAGGAAAATTATAGCAAATAATTGATTTTATATGTTGTCAGATTATCAAAACGTATATGTAAAAATAAATTTTTTATCAAGGAAAGAAGATTATTTATTATTGTTTTTCAGATTCATCAAAAAATTCTACGTAAATTTATTTTCTCTTTTTATGCATATTTATTTACAGTGTACAGTACGGAAACAACTTTATCGCAATTATAGTTTTTTTTTTTTTTTAATCTCTTTAAAACCGAATGAATTATGCAACAACTAATATTCACTGCCCCTATTTTTGATTTTCTAGTTAAAAAATCATTGATTCCATAGAATATGACCAGCATTTTGGCTTCTGTCTCCCCAATGGTAAAACAGTATTTTCATTTTTGATGTTATTATTATTGTCGTAAAATTTCTTATACCCATTTTTCACAATGGATAACTTTTCCGGTCTAGTCCTTTTTTTTTTATTATTGTCCAACAGTTCAACCAAATAAAATTATTATTTTATTTTATTTTACTTTTTTATTTTGTGAAACGTTCATTCACAAAAATATTTATTGAAAGGTTATTTAAAGTGACATCAATTTTTATAAACATTTTTCTTCTTTTTTTTCTTCTTCATTTTAATTTTTCAAATACCTAATGCATATAGAGGTATATCAAGGAAGAAAAATATTTATCTTTTATTTTTTGAAAGTCAAAATTTTGTTTGATATTTCCTTAGAATTTCTTAAATGTAGAGGGTGTGTATCACAGATTCAAATTGTTTGTGTAACCAGTAAAATAATAAGATTTTACACATAGGAAAATTCAGAATATTATGTATGTAGTACTATGTCAACTTAAAATAAATAAATCGAGCTTTATTACTAAAAATTCATGTAAAACTTATTTATTTATTTAAGCCAAGTTAAATGTTTGAACACCAAAAATTTAGAAATGTTGAATTGGATAGGCAGATTTGGTTAATTTGAATTAAGTAATTTAATATTGTGGACAAAAATACAGATACCTTGAGCATTCATTATACTTAAAAGATTTTTTTAAAGTGAAGTGGAGAATATAATACTGAGGAGTATTCAATTCTGGTGTTGTTATTTAAATTATTTAGACAAAAATAAATTCTTTTTGGAACCTTCGAACAAATAAAAAAAAAAAATTATTCGAGAATCGATAATCCTTTTTGCTATTTTTTTTTTCTTTACTTTTTCAAAAAAATTAATTTAATTTTTCAGAATATTCGATGACAGAAACTAATTAGTTCTTATCAATTTTTTTTTTTACAATTCAACACAAATAGAAATTGTCATGTCCTAAAATTGATTTTTGTTTTCCCTTTTTTTTTTTGCAGTTGTTTTTTATACAACTCCTAATTTTTTACCCTTTTTGCTTGCTTTTCATGAATATTTATTCCCTTTGAATGATTTTGTTCAAAATGTTTTCCTGAAAAAACGATATCGATAAAAAAAAAATGTTTATGCAAAAAAATATCAAAAGTATGTCAGATGTAGATAAAATATATACATTTATTTTTTTTTTTTTTGAAAATTTGGCCACAACCAATACACCCACTTCATATATTTATCAAATAATCAGGATGCACATGTCTGCATATTGAATCAATTGAACCAGCATTTGGTCATTTGGTATTCCGCTGTACACAAATGTTTACAGCGATATTATTTTTATTAACTACTTGTTTATAAATAGAAGAAATTTTCTTCATTAAAGGGTCATATAGTTTAAGTTGAAACAAGCATTTAAATAAAAAAATATGGAGATAAATTTTAAAAATAATTAGAAATTTAAAAAATATATTTTTCATTCAATAAGAATATACATTTAAAAGGATAAATAAAAGTGAATTCAAAAAAAATATAAGTAAAGCAAAAATAAAGGAAAAATTCTATAACCGAAAACAAATTTATAAACATAATAACACCAAAAAGCACAAAAAAGAATAAACAGAAAATTATATAAACTCAAAGATTCCGAATGCAAACATGCAAACCGTCGGTCAGCGACGCGAACCCCGTAAGTTTATTTTTGAAAATTTTACAGGCGACACAAAAAACTGTTATATTCTGATATGATTAATTTCGAAGCGATATGAATTGAATAAAATCTGTAGCTTCTTCCAAATATTAGTACATTATCTTATAGTTTCAAAAATGTTCAAGTTTTAGATACATAAGCTCTCAACCTAAATTTACGAGCTTTTTTTTCGTTTAAAGAAAACCGTACCGACAGTTTTTACGAATGTAGATCGATGCAGATCAACATAAAGGTTAAAAAAAAACATGTTTTGTAAAAAGTAAGACTTACGAGGTTTCCGTCGTCGACCGACGAAACAATATAATATAATAATATTTATATGCTATTTTAAAGTATGAAGTTGCTATTTTTTATAAAACCAGTGAAAACAGCATAACATAAAATAGATATTTTAAATACATTTTTATATAGAAAAGATTTTATTATTATTATTATTATTTTATAAGAGTATATAATTCAATTCAAAATTTTCAAGACTATTTTTTATATCTAAATGGGAGTTTGTTTTCTGTAAACAAGACTAATAATCTAGTAAAAATTATTCATTAACTTATTCAAAAATAAAAAAAAAAAGGTTTTGTTTTCAGGAAATATTATTTATCTCATTTTTATAGCCTTGAAATTAAAAATAAAAATAAATATTATATACTTATCATGGTATGAATAAATTATTATTTTGTTATTCAAACATATGGTAAACATTTATTTCAGTAAAATTGATGACTTTCCGGAATTTTTTAGGTATCAAACCGAGACTTTATATTTATAATGTGGGTATGAAAAATTGCATAAAAGTTAAAAATCATTCCAGATATCCTTTTTAAGAAGAATTATTTATACCATATATAAATACACAACAGAAAAGAAAAAGCTTTCATGTATAAGTATTAAATATATAAATTTTCAATAGTTCATTAGATAAAAATAAATTCAAAAACCCTCTATATCTAAATGAAAAACAATTTTCTCATACTTATCTTTTTTTTTTTTTTTCGTATTAACTATTAAATTTTCCTCATAAAGGAAAAAAATAATATTACCGTAATGAAATTGCTGGGCATAAACTAGTGGTCTATAAAACAAAAAAAAAAAAACAAAAATAACAATATATTCTTTTAGGGTCTGATTCATATTTGTGTAAAAAAAAAATTCAAATTAATTCCAGAATGGTACCTTTAGCATAAAAAATTTAATTTTACGGCAAAAAAAAAATTTCCAACGTTATGATTATCCGTAAAAAGTGATTAAAATGCATATCTTTCTCCCTTTGGGTATTTATTATGCTAAAAAAAAAAAAAAATTCATAAAATAAAATGCTGAAAAATCAGCCAACCGAACATTAATTTTATTGCTTTAAAAGAAAAAGCCTCTGTTGAAAAAATTTTTTACTTTAGGTATGATTTAAATGATTTAAAGCAATATAAGTATATTATGTACAATACAAATATATAATTAAGCGCTAATCACCAATGTTTATTTTAAAATACATGTCTTTTTGATTTTATATCAAGTTCAAATATTGTACATATGTAAACATAAATGCAAGCGGCTTCATTAACACTAATTGCTTCATATTTTTCTGATTTAATTTATTTCGGGGAATTTCAAAGATATTATAAAATGTAAATTCTTTTTCGATTGGCAATTGATAACTAACTTTGTTGAATCCATTATATTTTTTTTATAGCATAAATCAAGAAATCTCTTTTTAATTAAAATAATATTATAATAAATACTGTCCATGCTAAAAAATAATTTAGAAATTATAAAAGTTATAGCTGAAAGTTTTTTAAAATTTCTTCTTAAACCGCGCTCTAGTTTTTCTTTTTAATAATAAATATTAATTCGTATCGTTTCCTAGTACTTATGAATACAATATATACTTTCAAACTTAAGTGTATGCAAACACCTTAAAAGAATTGTTTTTTAGCCACGTCTGTACAACACATTTTAAGTATTTAATGAAAACGTTTTGTACATAAAAGCTACGTGATCTAAATGTGACTGGCCATTATAATTGTAAAAACCGTCATGCACTTCGAAAAAATTTATAACCTAAATGTCCTAAATAATAATATAAAAAAAAAATATAAAATATGTCTAGGTACAAAAAGTTTTAATTTTCAAGCATGTAAATCTGTATAGAAATGAAAAAATAAAGCAAAAATTAAATATGTATGTAAACTTGACTTCACTTCAAGTTTTTATTTAAAAACCATTGATTATGGCTGTTGTTTTATTATTATTTTCCGAGTATTATTTGAAATTGTCCTTGTAAGAATATGTATAATATTAGTTTATGAAAAATTTAGGCAACAAAAGAAAATTATGTTGCTGCCTTTGACGTTGGAAACAAAATTAATCTCAACAGAAAAATATATTAATTTTTATCTGAATTAATAATATGCAAAGATTCAGTGGATATTTTTTGAAGAGAAAAATATTTCTTTGATAAGTCCAAAATTCTAATTAACTTTGATGAAAATAATACAACCTACACATAAATTTTTTAAGAACCTATTAAAATTTTATTGAATTTATTTTTATGTATATACGTTACCTATTTCTAATTAAATTGTAATTGAATTTTTTTTTTATTATATAAATAGAATCAATGTATACAATCAAAATTTTGAAATTTCGAACTCACTCTACTACCAGTGTTTCACTCTAAATTCGTGCTATTATTATCTAAGGACCAGGTGTCAATGAAAACTTTAATTTAAAGTCATAAATTGTGAAATAAATTCGTTAACTCTTTTATTTTCATATAAGTATATGATGTATATAAAAATAACGAATTTAAAAACTTTTTTCTATTTAACTTCAATCCATATATAATTAATTACGCAGTTATACATAATCTCACATATTTTGTTGAACAAAATAATATTGAATTATATTGAAATCCTAAGGTACGTATAAATTGTAGAAACATATTATTACATCAAAAATTCAAAACAACCTTTGCATAACAATCTTTGAAAATGAATAAATCAGTTTTTTCACGACATGTTAACAAAAAAAAAACAACACCTCGAAGGACGAAAATTCATTAGAATGGTGCAAAATAGCATAACTATATTTTCGTTAAGAAATGTGTAATACTGTAAACAAAAACCAAATTTCCCGTAATGAGTCAGTTAATTGAACATAAGTTGTTTACCAAATTGAGTAAGTAACTGTTTTTTTTTAACATAATTTCAATTCAACAACCCAATATGTGTAATGTTAGAATAACAAAATTTTTTTAAAAAATCACATGCACAAGGACACAGCCATAATACATATTATAAATAAACTTCAAGGACCTTAGAATTATAGATACTATAACATCTAAATACCAGAATTTTTACCCATCCAAATGGAAGACCTTAAGATAAATAAAACACGCACATCTTAATACCTAGATATATTAGATCTAAAAAAAAAAATTTACAAATACAAAAATAAAACTCACTAATATTAAACATAAAAAAAAAAAAAACCAATCGATCAAATTTTTGAACACTTCCATTACGATTTTTTCTAAAGTACATATAAAATAAAAAATATGAAAAAAAAAATAGAACAAAAATGTGGTTTAACTTGATGTCAATCTTTTTACTAATATTGATTGAGGTTTTTCAAGTGTTAAAATATTATGGTTCCGATACGAAAAGAATGGTAGAATTACGGTACCACTAACATACATCTTGTCATGTTTATTTATTTTTTTTTGTTGTTTTGCTTCTTATAGGTAAAAAATAAATGAAAACTGAATTGAAAAAAGAAATCAAAATATTCAGAGGTCAATCAAGTAGAATTTATCTTCATTGATGATTTCATGGGTGAAAGAATTTATTTCAATTTCAATAAATTTCTTCATTTATATAAAAAAAAAATAATTTTTTTTTTTTCAATGAAGAAATAATTGACAGATATTGGGTTAATAATAACACTAAAGAAAATATAAATCACTACTTGTTTTCCAATAGACGAATATAACTATTATTAGAAAATAAAAACCAATTACCAATTTAGATTTTATTATTTTTCTGGTAGGTACCTGGTTTCAAAAAATATATTGTTTAAAAGTAATGGTTTAAAAATATAAATGGGAGTTCAAATACGCATTTCTTGTGTTACTGAATGGAATACAATAAGATTATTTTCAATGAAATAAATATTTTGAACATTATGAACATACTTATTGGAAAAAAATAATTTAACTAATACATTTTTAAAGTTGTTAAAGTCTTAATATTAATAATAATTTATTGTTTCATTGGACATTGCAGTAAATTTATTTTACATTATAACATACAAATTTATTTCAAATATACATAAATATTAGCTTGCCCTTAATAAAAATAAAATATGAAAAAAAAAAAAATTATGATACCTAATCTAAAAATAATCATCATTTCTTGTCCCTTATAAATAAAACCTATATTCCTACCACATTAGAGATTTTATTTTATGCCTAATTAGATTTTATTGAATGAAAAATAATGTTTGAACGTTTTGAAGATTTATAAAAATACATTTTGCCTACATGCATTAAATGAATTCAGTTAAAAATAAAATAAAAAATCGACCTAAAAACTCACTCAAACATTACATAAATCTAAAAAAAAAAAAAAATTCACCATAGTAAGTAAGTATTTCTTTAATGTAGCTTTGGGAAAAATAAATTTCATCCCAGAACATATATATTTATATTGAGACACACAAATTCAATTTGAGTAAGACACAGAGAATAAATTGAATATTATTTAATTTTTAATTTATATAGTGAATTTGACCAAAAAAAAATTTGGTCCAACAAAATTAATTGCTCTAAACCTTTTTTAATAGAATAAAATTACTGCTTTTTTCAAATCTAAATGCTTTTCGTTGAAAATTTTAGTTGAATTCTTCAACAATTTTTAAAATTAAAATGAAAAATCTCTCAAATCTGTTAAAATTAAATCCAATTATTAAAGTTTATATTAAATTTTTATAATCCAAAAGATTTGCCTCTGAAAAGGATAAGTGCTGTTATAAAATATATAACTATAACTCTTGCAGATGTATATATATATTTTGTAATATTTTTTCCCGTATTTTATTTACTTGAACATAGTTATACATTATATGGCTATAGCACATACATTTTTAGCATCATTATGAGAAACAAAATTCAATAAACACCTATATTATAGATAAACATAAAAAAAAAGTATGTGGGAAACTTTTTAACAATTTTAAAATCTATTTAGATCAAGATAAGCCTATGTATATATTAATTTGCGGATTTTTCATGGAAAAAAGAAAACTCATCTAACACATAAGTATAACATTAGCAATATACATAAAAAACATATTTCTCAATAATAATATAATTATGCTTGTAAAAAAAAAATTCTTTTTCTTTGTGATTTCTAACGACCTGTTGACATTTTGCACGTAGCATTGATTTTTTTTTTACAATGAAAATACAAACAAACAAAAATTTAACTATAAGCAGTATTAGTGATATGAAATTGAACAAAATTTTTATTACTAAATTACGTGATAAAATTTTGAAAAATATTATATCACAAAAAAATAAATTAATAGCTGAAATTGTACTTTATTAATTTTTTCTCGAATTTTTCTTCTTTTTTTCCATATAGATTATTACTTTTATCTAACTTTAAAAAGTTAAGAAGAATTTTCGCAGCAAAACAAAGCTTTTCACATTACTCTTATCCGAGTGTTAAAAATAAAATTACGAATCCGTCAATGCTTATTATTCATTTTTATATAATAATATGTTACATACACTGTAATGTAAGAAATCCTTTTTCCTGTCAAATAAAAAGTTTCTGAAGAAACATATTTCCTGGTCAAAATACTTGTATATTATGCGTAGACCACATATACAAATAATACAAAATGTTTTCAATTTTCATATTAAAAATAATATTTTCAGTAAGTTCATCGATGATGAATCTAATTTTCTTTTTCATCTTATTTCATTTAAATCTTTACTGTCAGTCAAATCACGTTGAAAAACTAATAATTTAGAATAATAAAAAAAAAGATAAATTAATGTTCATTGATGCTAATTTAAAAATTACATTTATTCCCTCTGACTTTTTTTTTTTTTCGTTTTTTAATTTCTATAAAAACAACCTGTGAATATGAATAAATTTATCAGGTGTGAAAATATGTGAATTTTTAATGTTTCCACTCTATTCCCTTTACAATTTACTGAATATAATCTTATATAAAATTATATAATACAGAATTTTTAATTTTAGAATAATCATCCTTTAATGTTTATAGAGAAGAATATAATAATATAAAAAAAAATATTATTACAAATCGCTTTTTATTATAAAATATTTATATAATGTTTATTTTTAATAATGTTTATTTTTAATATTTATTTTTATTAAATAAATATTTTGTTTAGTATAGAAAATTGAAATTTGTTTTTAAAAAAAAAAGTGAAAAAAAGGGGAAAAATTCTGTTTTTATTTTCATATGAAGATTTTAGGGTTTAAGTTAGGCTGACCATACATCCCGTTTTAAACGGGACAGTCCCTTTTTGGTTGAAATTGTCCCGGTGTCCCAACTAAATCATTCGGGACGTTCATTTGTCCCGTTTTCCGTTCTCTAAAAAAACTATTATGTGTTGAAAATGGCTTAATAGTTTTTTGTTAAACCACTTTTTTTTTCTTTTAACGAATTTCCAAAAAAAAAATTCTTCAAGCTTAAAATATTTATAAAATTGTACCAACTTAATTTTTTATTACAAAATTTTGAAATAATTTAATTTTTATATAATAAAAGTCTTTATAATTGTTTAATTTTTAATAACAAATCTTATTATTTTTTGTTTCACTAATATTACACAGAAAGAAATAAATTAGAATAATTGACTAATCATAATTAAATGAATCAGCTTTCTTTAATTTAACTAATGTTTTAAACAAATTAATTACTTAAATAGTTGAAAAAAAATTCAAAATTGACTGATTTTTCTAATGCAAATTCATTGATTTGAGTTTTAAAATACAAATAATTAATTGAAAGAATTATTAAATTCAATAGTTGTTTTTAACAATTCATTTATTTGAAATATTAAAACAAATTTGTTAAAATGAAAATTAAGGTAAATTTTAAAATTATCTAAACATTATGTGATTCAACAAATTTAATTATTTGATTTGAAATAAATATTTCAATATATCAACTACAAAAATAGTAGAATTGTACAATAACATTCTTTGACAATTGTAGAAAGTTTTCATAGAAACCGATTTTATATTGTCTATTAATACATTGTTGTATATCACTGACATAGCTCAGTGGAAGAATTCATAACATTGAACAAAACGGTTAAGCAACGCCTCGTTGTGATAGAACTTAGATGGGTGACCGACCAAAAAAGCTAAAAAAAAAAAAAGCAATGTCTCGTAGTGGATAGTACTTAGATGTGTGACCAACCAAAAAAGTTTAAAAAAAAAGAAAAAAGAAAAAAAAACAAAAAAAAAAAACCAAAAAAGTTAAAAAAAAAAAATTTAAAAAAAACCAAAAAAAACATTTGAGTTGTTTTTTTGTATTTGAGGGGTCAAAAACGGATAATGCAAATTAGATATTTCATTTAAATTATTAAATGAATCAAATAATTACGATTTGTAGCAAATCATTTAATTAAGAATAGCTGGTTCAATTAAACAGTTTAAATGGCTAAAATTCAATCACAAACATTAAATGATTTTATTTAAAGTTTAGATGAAAAGGCTACTCTTTTTTTTCTGTGTAGAATTAGATTTCAACGATTATTGTCCCGTTTTTCGGATCCAAAATTATGGTCAGCCTAGTTTAAGTATAAGTAGTAGATAATATTATTGTCATTCATACAAAGTGATTTCCCTTTTAGCATTCGTTTCAGTTTATTTTGAATTTGAATTTTCGATTAGTTTTTAAATTCTGTAAATTCCGACGGTAAAATATGCATAAATTTATGATATTTTTATTTAAGATCAGTTTCGGCTTTTTATTTATCAATTTTATATTTAATCATGTTTTGTATATTGTTAAAAAAAATTTTCAGTACATTAAATTTAAAATTGATTTATTCGTAAATATTCAAAAAAAAAATTAGTATTGAAAGATTTTGATATATTATATAATATCAAAAGGAATCAATAAAAAAACATTCATATGAGTTTCTAACACAGAAAATTATCTCACCCAAGCCCAAAGTTTAAAGTAAACATTTTCATTTTCATTAAAGTACGTACTCAAGATTTCTTTGTTGAGTAAATTGAGAAATAATACCAACAAAAACTCGCTCATTTAATCCTACCAAAAACTTCATTAAAAACTAACGTCAGATACGAGAATACTCTCGAGATATCTTACACAGATAGATCTATTCCCAAGTTTTTGTATTTTAGATTATTTTATCAAAAATTTCCGTATTTGTAATATCATGAAGTGGGATAAAATTTGTGAAAATCCATTTATTTTATAACGATTTTGTTATTATTATCTTTTAATTTGTTGTAATAAATTCAAAATAAATGGAAAATTCTCACGATTTTCAATTGAAAGAAAATTTATATAAAATTCAAAATCAATAAATCAATTTCATCATTAAAAATAATATGTTTTATTGAAAAAAAAATTGTTTCTAATATTCTGAGGGTTAAAAGCCCGCATTTATTTTTTCTTTCATTCGAATGCAAATAAAATTTCTTTTTCACATTACTATGACTTTCAAAATCCCACAACACAATATTAGTAATTTGTGCTTTGAAAGCAAACAAAAAAATATACTATTTATAACTACTCCAGCAGGGTAAATAATTTTAAATTCAAATTTTATTAAAAAAAAAAATTTTAATTCCTAAATGTAACTTATTGGAGACTCCAAAACTATACTGTTGAATTATTTCCCTAAGAAAGATATATAAGTAAATACTAATGTATATGTTCATTATTTGCGCGGTCGAATAAGATAATTTATTTCCAACTTACCTTGTTTTTTTCTTTTTCATTCCATTCGGATCATTTTTCTTTTTATCCGTCTTTTTATTATTCGAATTATTACTGGGAGTGATATTTCCTCCACCACCAACATTTGCATCTGTTGTACTAACAGTAGTTGAACTACTACTGCCTGATGAACTAATTCCATCGTCACCTATTTTTTTTTTATTTCCATTAACAATATTCTCAGCCGTATGCCCGGAATCCATATCCTGACCAGGAGGACCACCAGTTACTACAACAACAGTTTGATGTGTTTGTGCATGTTGTTGTTGTCCAAACATTTGAATATGTTCATAGTCCATTTTCGTTGAATTAGGTGGTGAATAATCCAGTTTACCATTTTGATTATGATATTCAAGTTTACTGTATTCGTGCAATTTTTGAGCACTAATGTGATGATGTTGACCTGAATTACCACCAATAATATTTAATCCACTTGATGGTGATGTTGGAGAATATTGTTCTATTTTACTGCAATATTCATATTTCGGGGTTGGCGAATAGCAGCCCATTTTAGTCACCCCACTTGTTATGTAATCTAATTTCTGACCATTGCCATAATCGATTGTATGCGTTTTATATGGATCACTAGTTAAAATCATTTTTGGCGAACCACCAGGAAGAATTGATTGTACTTCAGGCAATCTTTGATATTCCATTGCATTCGATGGCAACTGAGCTGTAGGTGGTCCTAATTGATGAACATTATGATGAGATTGCATTGCCAGCATTGCTTGAATACTGTGACCAGATTGAACATGTAACGGGTGTAATTGTTTTGGTCCTAATGGACTCATCGGACCTGGAAAATCACTGAAGATTTGATCCTCGAAACCAGGTTCCATATCATAAACGTGTTTAAAATATTTATCGATTTTCGTTTTCTATATTGATCGAGTTACAAATTATACAAATTTTAAATAATATAAAATTTTATTTAGCAAATCTTTAAAAATGTTTCAAATCTTTAAATTTAGGAAATTTGTTTTTTTTTTATTTATTAAAAAGTAAATTATTAAAACAACAAATGACGGAATTATTAACAAATCATTACTTATTAAAAAAAAATTAAATAAAAAGAAATTTTATCTTAAAAATGTTTGTACACAAATAATTTTTTTAAATTTTTTTTTCTGTTTATTTTTAGTTTTTATTTTTAATTAATTCATAATTCAAACTTAATTTTCTTCTTCAAATTTAATTAATTTTTTTTTTAATTTATATAATATTATAGAGAAATATTATTTTGTTTACAAAATATTTCAAAAAGAAAAATTAATCAGCAAAACAGCTGATAATCTCATTCATATAATTCTTGTATACATCAAAACACAGGAAATTTTACTGTGTATATTTTTTTTTAATTCAATTTATTTTTATTTTTATTTTTTTCATTTAAATATAAATCATTGCATAAAATCTATTAATTGCATCAAATTTAATAATAAATTCTTTTTGTACACATTTTAATTTAAAAGAACAAAATTTTTAACATCAATATTTAAAATAACTTTTAATTAATTCAATTATAAAAAAAAAAATATTTGTACGCGCGCAAATATTGATTAAGTTTTTTTTGAACCAAATTAAATTAAATTACAAATAAGGAATACCACATTATATAAATGTAGGTACCCCTTTTTGCCTTATTATTATTATTTTTTTTTTTTTTCAATATCAATTTCATTTATAATATATATCTATATCTATATATATATATTTTTTTTTTTTTCAAATTTTTTAATCCAATTTAATCGAAAACAAAAAAAAAACCAATTGTAATTCTTATTAATTTCAAGTTTGATCACTTTATTATTATTATTGTTTTTTTTTTTCTGTTTATTAATATTGAATTGAATTGGTAAATCAGTGCAATAATAATAATTTAATTTGATTTAAAAAAAAAAATAAATAAATAAAAGATAATAATTGTATGTACACAATACCATTTTTATTCTTTTAAATTAATTTTAATTATTTTAAATTAGGATCGAATTAACGGCAATTTAAAGAAAATTTTTATATGTACAAATTTTATATATATATAAAATTTATATTTATTTTTTTTTTTTACATTATATTTGGTATAAAAATCATTTTCAAACTCGATCACTAATGGATTCAATAATAAGAATTCAACTTAGCTGGATGGAACCAAGAACTTTTGTTTGCCCCGTAGCACAAATACAATTCACTTTAATTAAAACGGATAACTCGCATTTTAAATTGCGGTGTAATGAATTAATACAATTTTTTTTTTTTTGAAATACAAATAAAATAAAAAAAAAGTCTTAATTGAAAGTTTATATAAGGAAGACTAACGATTAATTGAAGTCGATTCAAATAATGATTGCCTTTTTATAGTCAATTTATTTTTCAATTAATTCTGATATAAAAATAACCAATGAGAATATTTTGTTGTGTAGACCGCATGCAGAGCGGGCGGTTACATAAAGATTAAAAACTTAAAAAAATAACAAAAAAAAAAACAGAATACTATACTTATTATTATGATACGTTGTTGCTTGTAGAGCTAAATTCAGAATAAGGTTTTATAATGGCGGATCGTAAAAATTTTCACAACCAAAAAAAAAAAAAAATCATCGAAAGCAAAAAAAAAAAACACATTTTAAGTAAATAAAAAACTATGCATATGTATTTTTAACATTCCTACAAACTAAAATCTTTTAGATACACAATATCAACTCAATGAATAAGAGTGGTATGCGCGATTGCATAAAAATGAAATAAGCATTTTAAATTTAATTTTTTTTTTAACAAAATGATCAAATCAAAATCAACTACAAATTTTAATAATTTTTTTCTTCAATTATTTTAATTTTTGATATTTACATTGCTTTTCGAGAATATACTTTTAAGAAAAAACAAAACGAAGAACTATACCTATAAACTCTTTAATAAAATATAGATTCTTGGGAAGATTTCGAACTAGTACTAAGAATTATGTGTTCTAGTATTTTACTTTATTAATTTTTTTTACTTTAGTAAGCGAGATCTTGAGAAACTTTTTATTTCATTAATTTTTTCGCCCGTTTACTAAAATGCCTACACCTTTCAAGTTACTAAGTCAATTTCGACTTTTCGAATGCCAAAATATACTAAATATTGTTCATATTCATCTTAAGCAAAGTTTGAGTCGAAATAATTTTTAGAAAAATAATGTAACTTTTTTAAGGTTTATTAAAAGTTCAAAATTAGCACATAAGCCTAGTTGTATGACATCGTTGCAGTCAAAGTGATAAAAGATTTAAAATTAAGATAGGTTTAATTTTTAGATAAAAATAAAGTTGCAACTGCTTCTTCTCTTAGATTTGTTTAAGTAACGCCTTCAATTTTGTGTCGACAAGTTTATTATTGAAATATTAAATGGAAGAATAAAAATAGAAAAATAAATAATTAAAATTTTTTTTTTCAAATTTTAACAGAGAAACAATATAATATTAACTTATAACTTCAATTGTTACGAAAAAAAATTTATTGACTTTCTTGCTAAACTTGTATTAAATGTAAATATTGAATCGCGCACACTTCTGAATGTCACATAAACACATTTATATAAAAAATAAAAAAATAAACCTCAAACCTTTATTGTATTTTATTTAAGTATAGTGATCCGTCGCGCCCGTCATCGTATAAGAAAAAAAAACATTAATGCGTAAACAGGAAATCAGAGGCGTGACTTACGATCCCCTACAAAATATTTTTTTTTATGTTCTTCTAAACATTATCATTTAAAAAAAAATTGACTTGCGATCAAAATGGAATACACTATAAGAAATAAAAAAAAAATATATATTCTACATATTTTCATGATTTCATCATTGAAAAATAACTCATGAAAGTAATGACATTTGTGAACTATGAAATTACATAAAAAAAATGTTTTTATTTTTTAGTTGCTAAGTGAATTTATATATATATATATATATATATATGTATCAGGGACGGCCCGTGACAACAGTAAGTGCCCAGGCACTTATTGGTTTAGGAGCCTATTCGACAGACAAACAAACAACATTGAGTTTTCATGTACATATAGATTTGATTAAAATGAATTTAAGTTTGGTCAAAAACCAAAAGAATGCAAATCAAAAAGATAATTTTGTAGGAAATAAGAATTTCCTCTCCTTTTTAAAACAATAACAAATAAATTTCAATATTCCCTACTAAGCAATTTTTTTGTTGCTTTTAATTCAACAATATGAAAAGCACAAAAATCAATTGCCTTTTTTACATCACATCAAATTTTCTTCTTTGTTTTGTTTCTTATAAGAAAAATTCTCTCTTTTAAAACAATAACAAATCAATTTCAATATCGCCTAAAAGCAAGCTATTATTTTGTTGCCTTTAAAAAGGATTAAGAGAAAGCATTTCTTACGTTGTTATATTTGCATATGGCAAAAATATATAATAGTAAGAATAAAATATAAGGAATGAGGAGGAATAGAAGCACCCAGGCAATGCCTGGGTTGCTTAGTACCATCAGCCGTATATAAAAAAAAGATATTTACCAAATTTAACTTATACTTTGAATTTTTTTATTAAAAGAGAACTATATTTTCTCGTTTACGATCTTTATATAACTTTGTGAAAAAAATAGTTAAAAAAAAGAACTATGAAAAGTTGTAATAAAAAACAAACATTAAATTATTTCCTTTCTGGAAATTTAAATTTCAAAAAATTTCCCGGATATCAATGACTGGTTGGGAATTGGTAAAAACGACATCTTTCATAGTCATGGTTCGAAAACTGTCTGGATTCGTTCCTTTTGATATTTCGTTCTTTTTCAGCGTCTTTTACATAAAAAATAAATATAATCAACCGTAATTGAGAATCAACAATAGCTATACAGTACATTTTTTTTTTTTTATTAAAGTTACCAAATCAATAGGTGGCATACCTTTTATACTATAAAAAGTATGGATTTGGTAATGAGGACAGGAAGTTTACACGGGATTAAAAAGTGGAACAGTTAGTAGGTAATCATTTACACTCTTCTTAAAGCGGCGTAAGTCGTAAATCGAGCGTCCTCCAGCTGTCGGAAACAATATTGATAAGAGGGCTTTCCACATTCTCGAGATGCAAATTGAAAACGAATCTCCGAATTTCGTTTATCATATATATATATATATATATATATATATTATACATATATATATGTATATATACTTAAAATACTTCTGTATAATAGAGAAGTATTTTAAGTATATATACATATACTTAAA
Organism: Hybos culiciformis; assembly: GCA_964007475.1. Lineage (NCBI taxonomy): Eukaryota > Metazoa > Arthropoda > Insecta > Diptera > Hybotidae > Hybos > Hybos culiciformis. The sequence continues at coordinate 35,600,588 of OZ023273.1, read as the reverse complement.
AGTATTTAAAAAGTTTCACAGGCCTAAGTGAAGTATAAATTATTCTTAAAAACCAAGAAGTTGAATCAATTTTCTAACAAATTATCAATTCATTAACTCTATTGTGGGTTTGTAAACGTTTGTTACCTATAACTTACAGTTGAACTACATAATAATTCATTAATTTTTTTTCTTAATAACAAAAATGGAGCAAGAAGAAGGCGTCAAACCAAACCAATCAACGTAAAAAAAAGTTTTGAAAATAAAATTGAACGAAAATATACCAAAAAAAATAAAAATTTTAAGAATCCACATTATTATAAAAGATATCTGTATTAAAATTTTTTATTATCCTTCTCATAACAAATATCCTGTGTCGTATAAGTATTTTTTTCTTATTGCAAACTAAAATCAAGCTTGCAATATTTCAACAATAAATTATGCATATTATTTATTGTTTTTATATTGCAAAAATTTTATAGCCTTTACTTAAAAAAAATTAGCAGGTTACGTAAAAATTAAAAAAAATTTCTACATCCGAATTCTTTAAAACTATTTTCGCGCAATAGTAACAAAATATTTATAAACCGCCAATCGATTAAGTCAGAAAACACATAAAGACTAAATCAACAGAAAACAATTTTTACTTAATATTTCTATAAATGTAATTCAATAATTAATTAAAATTAAAATCATTTACAATTTTTTCACTGACACACATGCATGACTATTTTATACACTAAACTAAAACTGTATAAATTTAACTATATATATTCACATCGGGATAAAGTTTTATTATATTGTAATGGGGTTACTTTTTTAGATAAAATATAGTTATTCCAGCAATATTTTCCAAATTTATGATATACTGAATTAATATTTTGCATGCTGATGATCAATGAGTCTATATGAATAAAAAGACATAAGTTAAAATAGGGGTCACGTGTACCCTTAAAATAAGTATATGCATCATACAACGATTTCAGAATAAAATATTTTTTTAAACAAAAATCCTTAATTATTTTTTTTTAACATTAAAATTTGTGGTAGGTACTTACTTTTTACTAAGATCATGTGCTATAGATTTTTTAAAAAAGGTTTAATGTTCGTCCTTAAATATAATTTCTTAATCGAAGTAGAAAAAAAAATTGAACTTCTTAACTCTAAGAATTATAATTGTTACAAAGCTGAGAAATTCTTGTTCGTAGCTAACTTGAGATCAAACAAAACAATAAGCTCTATATCAATGTCATTATAAATGTATATAACCCGCTAATAATCAAGATAAATTTTAAACAAATCTGATCGACTTCCCTTTGTAATGAAAATTCTTTAATTAAGCCTTTTTAATCTTTGTCTAATGTAATTTTGTAATAAATTTAAGGTTCTTAAATTTATTAAATTGTCAAAATTTCAAAGGATGAAATTATATCCTTGGGAATATTTTTAATCTAATATTTACCCTCCATGATAAAAACATAAAATAAGAATACTTGCAACAAAGCGCAGCACGCTTAAAAGGTCAAAATAATGACTTCTTGAAAACAAAATTTAATATTACTTCTTTTTTTTTGCCTGCCTAGATTATCAGGGTCGAAAGGCAACCAAAAAAAAATAATAATTCTATAAATGTGAGGTAATTTTCTATGCTGGTACCTTACGTTACGGTGGCGGTGCAATATTGTCTTCAAAACTTTTTGTGTGAAATTTGGTAGGATACGGGTACATAAAAGCGAAAGAAAAGAACTAAATGTATTAATAATTTTCTTTTAACTTATAAAATAGGAGGGAAAAATTTATTTCTCTGTGGCAAAATATTATTTTGTTGAAATAACAATATAATAGCACTCCTAAAAAATTAAAGTAACGAACAAATTCTGTAAAACAGATTTTAGAAGTACATATAATTATTTTTTGTAATCATTGGGAAAAGCATATTTATAAAAAAATTTAAGATAATGTTTTTTAGAGATTACATACTTTCTTAATAAAATATCAAGCAATCGAGAAAACGAGCTCTGGTAAAAATAACTTCTTTAATTACATAAACTACATTTATTATAATTTTACTAAAAAAAACTTAAAATTTTGAAATTAAACAAAATTTTTTCATCAGAGAAAAAATTTAGAACTTTATGTCATAATTTTCACTTAACAATTAAACAGCACATACGTTTGGAAACTATCATGCACAGTACATCTCACGTTTTAATTTTTTACTATTACTCAGTTTTTATTTTCTGTAAAAAATACATTTTTCAGAATTTACTCGAGTTATATAAATATAATATATATATATTTACAGGAATCATAACTTTGTTATTTGTTTTGGGGGTGCAATTTTTTTCAAATAATTTTTTCTTTCGAAAATAAGAAAGATGAAATCAAAGAAATTACCGAGTATATGATAAATAGTCCTTACTTTTTAGTAAATAATAATAATTTTGTGGGAAAATTTATATTTATAAAATTCGCAAAAAAAAAAAAATAAAAAATAAAAAAATTGTTAAAATAAGTGGGTAATTCTAAATATATAGAGAAAAATTATGGGATATAGGGGCAATATTTGACTATGTATAAATATATATATGAAAATAAAAAGGATTTATTGCACTTGCACAATAATTTGATATAAAATAAATCCTATACGCACGAAAAAATTTTAAAAAATAATTTATATGTTTGTGATAACGATAGGGACTGAAAATAAGAAAATTATTACCAACTAACGTAGGTCATTAAAAAATTCTGAACCATGAACAGAAACCCAAAAAAAAAATGTTTATTATTATTATTATTATTATTATTATTTTTTGATACAATTTAACATCCCATCATCGGATTATTTACCAATAAAAGAATTAAAGAGTCCCGAGAGATTAATTCCATAAATAAAAATGAAAAAAAAAAACCATAAAAAAAAACATTTTGCATAACTATGCAAGTCTCATAAATTCTCTACAGGCTTATAATTTTATTTCAAAAAGTTCTTAATATCTTCATTACTTTTTACCAAGCTATAAATAATTCTAAATCCTTTTTTTAATTATTCTTCTTAATTAAAACTGATAATAATAATAATAATAATAATAAATAGAATATAGAATGATTATAATAGATATAAAAAATTTCTTTATAACACTAACGTGTCATGAAATTATAATCATCCAATGGCCTTTTTTTTATTTTTTTTTTTTTTTTCTAATTAAGAACTCTTTATGCTTAAAGCATTTTTTTAACCTTTAAACTATTTAACAAAAAAAGGGTTATAGATAATTGAGCGCATTAAATGACATTACATATATAAAAGCAATATTACAACAAAAAAAAACATGGCAAAATTGTATTAGGTCGTTATAAAAATTTCTATAGAAAATAATAAATTAACAATTTTAATATTAAGCTTTAGAAAGTTCATAACAATTTATAATTATATAGGAAAGAAATTAAATCATGTAGTAGTCATTAAGTTATCTCGTTTCACATCAATAATAAAACAAAAAATAAAATTTAGGATATACATTCTAGTCTGGAGTATATATCATAAAATTACTTTTTAATTAAATTTTGATATTTCTGCAATAAAGTCTGGACTTCTGCAACTGATGAGATGATACTTAAAATGCAATGGAGCTAAACACTATATCTTTTAAATTTCTTTAAGTTGCAATTTTAATCAATTTTTCCATTAAATGATTTGTTTTTTTTCCTCTCAATTTCAAATAAATTGAACTTTAAATTTAAACTTTCTCAATAATAATAATATAAAAAAAAACTATTTTTGTTTCACCTGAATTTTGTTTTCAATTACTTACTACACTTATATTATGTTTAAAATACTAGGTATATTTATGAAAAGCATTAATCATCAAAACAGCAAAAATAAATTAAATTTTAATGAAAAAACAATAACTGGTATAGTGAAAAGCTGTTCCACGCCCATTATTTGTAAAAGAGATTTTATTTTTTCCAAAAGATAATGTCAAGAATAATGTTGTAAGGAAACGAATCGGAAGTGATATATATATTTTTTTTTTCTTGTCTAAACAAAGACCTTTTTTTTCTGCATCCTTAAGCATATTAAGAATTCTTTGAAAAGATGTTTCTTGTAAGTTAGTTTTATAAAAGATTTTCCTTTTAGAGTTTTTTTTTTTTTTTTTTTTCAAATAAGAAAATTTATCATTAAATGAATAGGTAATTCGTTGAAAAATAGAGACAAAGTTATGATTTTCCTTTAGTATTATATCTTTGTAAACATTTTCATTAATTTTGTAAAAATGATTATATTTCTTTTTTCATAGTTATAGACAATGTTTAGAAAAAGATTTTTTTTTCGTGCTATACTTTTCATCAACACAAACACACAACTGGAGAAAGAAGATCCTGAAAGAATATGCAATTTTTAATGAAAATAACACTTAGGTACGTCTAGTAGTTGAAAAAAAAAACTAATATTAGTTTTAAGTTTAGTATAATTTTTACCTCAAGTGCGTATAGTCGATTCAAGAAAATGTATACATTGAGAAGATTTTGTTGACTTTAATAAAATTAAGTTTCGAAAGTAATACCGACGTACTGGTCGATTTTCTACGTCCCATCTAGGATGTAGAACTAGTGTTTGCACATCATAAGGCTTTCAGAAATAAATTAATTTAACCGTGTTTAACGTATTTCTTTATTCCAGGGCCGGTTGCAAACAAACAAAATTATAAAAATGAAAAATTAAATAAAAATAAAGAAAACAAATCGGGGCGAAGCTAGAACAGAATATAAATTACTTTAATACTCAACTTAAAGTCAACGATCTCATAAATTTTTTTAATAATTAAACTAAAAAAATTTATTAATTAATTTCCGGTTGATAATTAATAAAAAAAAATCACATTCTATAATTTGTTACAATTTTAACAACAATATTTTTATCCAACAAGTTCCAATCGAATTTAATTTTGTTTTTTATAAAATTTAGAAATATGAAACGACTATATACTAATAATCCAATATCACGACAATCGACAAATATGTTTGATTTATTGATTGTCAAATTAAATTGTTATTGATTATTAAACGTATACATTAACATTTAATTATCTGTCAAATGTAAAATAATAGGCAACAAAATTTAATGCAAATTTATTTTTCATTTGAAAAAAAAAAAAAAAACATACATAATACTTATATAATACTATATACATTTTTATACGAACATGATTCATAAATTACTTTCTTTTGAATAAATAAAAAAGACAATTTTTCACACTTATCATATATACCTATATATATTTTCTAGATTTAAAAATGAAAAATCTTCACGTCAAACACTAAGTATTAACTTTAATCTTTTGAATAAGAAAATTTGCATAGGATAAAGTTGCAATAACACAAAAATCAAAAACGTGAAAGTTTTAAGAGGTTTTCTTCTTCTTTTTTTTTGATGCTTAAACCCAAAACAAATTAAGATTGCATAAAATTTTTGAATTATTCCCTTTATGAACAAGAGAGAAATCGTTAATTTATATCAAAAGAATTAAAATTTTATGACTTTTTTATTTTATTAAATGCATCACTGATATTAAATTAAAAATTATATTATTTAAAGCTATAAAAATAATTTATCTGACAGTTTTTCATGAGAGTGAATTATGTTTACATGCTTATAAATTTTCAGTATAGAGTTAGAGTGAAATAAAATTTGCGAGCCAGTATCTACTTCTAATTATGAGAGACAGTATAATATATATTTGAAATCAAGTTTTGGGATCCAAAAAATGGAATAGAAGTTCTCTATCGGATTCTACACATATTTTGAGAACACATTTTGTATTTTAATAAAATTTTAAATATAAAAAAAAAAATAAAAAGTTTTTAAATTAAAAGTATGAACCTAATATTATATATATGAAATATCACTTCAGCTTCCTTCATACAATGTATAAAAATTTTGTAAAAATAATATAAACCAAAGTACTCATAAAAGAATATAAACTTTTATGTGTAAGTTTTAGAACTTAAAGTTAAATTTAAAAAACAAATTGGATGCATTATTAAGCATCTTCATTTCTCTTTTTTTTACAATGTACATAGATTTCTTATTTCCATCCCAAGAATAAAATTCAATTCAAAGGTGCAATTATTTAAAATTGTTGAAACGTAAAATTTATTCTTTTGTTTTTATTAGCGTACCACAATTCTATAATTGTATTGTGAAAATTATAGTAAGAAATATTTTTCTGAGAAAGATTAATTCAAAAACATTTTATCATGAATTCGTAGAAATACTAATTTGAATTAAAGTCTCTCCACGAAAAAAAAAAAGATATTGCTCGCGTTTAACATCAAACTGGTATGAACATCTTCTTAAAATTCAGCAAAAGAAAATCTTTCTTTGTTTTTAATCAAATTAATATTTAATATTCCCTAATTTGAATAAAAAATAAAACAAAACGTAGTACAGAAGAATTCATTATGATAGTATAGTAGTGGCCTAGTAGTCAGTAGTGATATTCAATTACCATTTATGTTTTCCAAGAAAAGATAATAATGCATATTAAAGTAATGCTAAAATTCACTGTTCAAGCGATATTTAACTTAAAGCAGAATGTGTGAATATAAATAAAATAATTATTTTTGACCGTATTCCTTAAAGCTTAAGAACTTTTCGACATTCAAGGTTAATATTATAAGGATAATTAAATTGCAATTCAATTAATTTGAAGTATATTTGATTACAGAATTTTCAATTAAAATATGTACCTAATATAGAATTATGTTATGAAATTATTATAAATATCAAAAAGACATATTTGCATTGGAATTAATTAAATGTAGGTTATCTATTTGTTTATTTATTAAATTAAAAATAAAACAAATCAAACAAACAATAATTAAAATCATAACAGAAGTCAAACCTAACTCAAGTTCAAAATCCGAACCATTGTATATAGTAGTGCTACAAACCGCACTTGTTTTGTCCATATTATAATTCTATTCATTTTTATCATTTTTATTTTTTTTTATTTTTCAATTAAATTATACTTAAAACAAAAAATTAATCAGATTTATTAGCTGTTTTAAAACACTTTAAATTTTTTGTCTTATACATATTTTTTAATCATTTGTAAATAAAAACTTTTCAAGGTAATTTTAAGAATTAAGAAAGAAGATAATAAAAAATTTTAAAAATAAAAAATAAGAAAATATTAAATATTATGCTTTAGGGAATAAAAAAAAATTAAAATGAAACATAATTTTTTTTTTCCTCGTTCCAAAAAAACTGTAACAACAACAACAATAAACATAAAATCATATTATTTTTAGAACAAGCTTTATCATTGTTTTTTTTTTTTTTTTTTTTTTAATTTTCATAATATGTTTTACTTGCAACAAAAAAAAAAAAAAAAAGGGTGAAAAAAAAAATAGTTTTATTGTTTAAAAAAATAAAAATCCTAAAAGTTTTCATATCCTTTTTAGTAAAACAAAATAATGTTAAAAAAAAAATTAACGATAAGACAAAAGCTCCTTGCTTTTATATAAAAGAAGAAAAAAATAAAGTTTAGATGGCATAATGTTTTTTTTTTTTGGAAAAACAAAAACGTTTTTTTTTTTTTTATTCTTCAAGTGTACATTATTTTATTGCACTTTCCTCTATATTTAAAAAAATAAAAAATTTAAATTGCGAACCATTTTCAAGGACTTTATAAAATTCACACGTAGTTTTTTTTTTTTTTTTGTAGAATGAGTGTCTGTTAAAAAATAAAATACTACTGTGACATTATTGTAATCTTTTTTGAATTGAATGAATATAAAAGCATTAAAGTTTTATTTATATATATTTTTATATTTTTTTTTGATTTGTTTGAAAATTTTGTTAAAAATGAAATTCCATAAACTTTTTACTTTTAGATAAAAGCTGAGAACTTAGAATTTTAGATTTTAGAAGTATGTAGGTTTTTTAAAGAATCCGCATATAAATTTAATTTTTATTTCGTCAAACTTACAGAATTGACGTCCCATAAATAATATTTTCAAAAATATAGTATAATAATTACATTGGAAAAAAAAATTTCATCATTACACATCAGATGATCTACTATTTATCAAAGTCATATCACAACGCCTTATTCAGCCATGACTTTGTAAACACTACTATTTTGTCTTACTAAGCATGAATGACAAAACTCTATTTTGATAGTATTGAGATATTCAAGTTTTTCTGTTCATATATTTATATGGAGAGGTGGACAATTTTTTTACATTTTAAAGGCCTTTATGCCTTGAGCACAGCTAATACCGCAATGCAATTTTTGAAGGAATGTTCCGGAAACCTGTTCACAGCTAATTTTACCTGAAAGCAAAAAAATCAACTGCAAACAACTGCTTTTGTTTTTTTTATAATATGATTGTGACAGAAAAATGCAGCAAAACCAAATTTCGATGCAAAAGAAACGCTTTGAAAAAGAAACAAAAAAATTATTTTGTGACGTAGTCAATTCTTTCTGGAGCAAAAAAAAATAAATTCAGTTTTCTAATTAATTATGAAATAATTTTAAGAAATTCTTTTTACAAAAAATCAATAAAATTAATATCTTTCGTTTTTCATAATTTTTATTTAAAATAAATAAGAAATAACGCAGAAAATCGGTTTTTACGGTAGCTCAAAATTGCTTTGCGGTATTAGCTGTACTCAAGGCATTAGAGCCAGAAAAATAATTTTTCAAAAAAAGGATATGGTCAAGAATATTTATACTGCCCCAAATATGCAATTATCTTAAAAGTTGACTTTAAAGACTTACGCCATTCTTACTAAGAACGGCAGTATTACTAACAAATACTCAGTTACCTAAGGTTGAAATAATTGTATTTTTAAATAAGTTTTCGCAAATATATACTATATGTAAAAGAAATATAACTTAATTTGTAATCCTAAACTATTCCAATTCCTTCTTTTTGAGCTGTTTAAGACTTCTTAACGTGAGCTAAAAACTAAACCCTTCTTAGTTAATGCTACACCGAAAAAAAAAATATACTGCTCGCAAGTACAAAAAACGACCTTAGTACAATCCCACTTGTGACAAGTAATATTACAATTCGAAAATGTTATTACTTGATGCAAGTACTGATTTTCGAAAATTTGTTCTTTCTGTAACTTAAATGTTGTTTTCATTATATAAGTATGAAATTCAAACAACTATATTTTATTTGCCTTCAGTTTTATTTCGAAATTAATTATAGGTCCTGATGCAAAATTTTGAGGAAAACAGTTGCGTAAAGTACAAATATATTTTTGGTAATCAAAAAGTTTGTTATTAGAATCATTATTAAATTTCGACTACGGCTATGCATTTTTTTCAACAAAATGAAACTAGTTCTTAGAAATACCTTATTAGTTGGTTCAAGTACTTTTTGTTTCTCATAAATTAAAAATATTTGTATTGCAAATATAAAATATTTAAAAGCTGTATTTTGAAACTGATTTTATTGAAAAATTCCGTATGAAAAGCACTATTAACTTAAGGTAGGGCAATGAAAAACTTCCTACAATAACAAAACAGTTCATAAAAATAATTTGTTAGTTGGTTCATGCACTTACTTTTCTAGACAGCTTAATAATGTTTATGTGTCAAGTATGAAATATTAGAAACTATTATTTTGATTCTTCCTCTTAATAATTGTTTATTGCCACAAATGTACGATGTACTAATAAGCCCTAAGACTAAACTAGCTATACGGATTTTTGGTACTTGACAAACCAAATATGAACTCACTCAAATGATAATAATGCTTGAAAGTTAAGTTTGATACTTACTTTAAATATTTTTTAGTTAAATAATATTATGCTGGAAAGACCAATATTTCTCCCACTAAAAGGAATTTACTTTCTTTAACTATTTAATTTTTATACAAATGACTATAAGTGGTTCTGACGATTGTAATATGGTTGAAATAATAAATTTCTAAAAGTAACATAAGAAAAATTTGTTTTGCAGAAATACTTAATATTCTTGTAGCAACAATTTCATAATTGGTGCAAATACTCTTAGAATGGAAGATTATACTGACGGTTATTTCAATATGATTGCAGCAAGAACATTCTTACTGGTGTCAAAAAGTTTGAAAATTTCACGGGAGCACAAAAATTTATTAAGGTAAATACTTTCAATATTGTCTCAAATCTATTACGCTTCAGAATTTATACTTCAGAAAACTATAATAATGTTTTCGTTAAAACTATTCGAAGGTTACGTTCAAACTCCTTTTTTCTTTTCAAATAAAATTTATTTATTAATATGTATGTACTAAAAATTTGCAAATAATTTAATTAAAAAGGAAATTTGAACATAACGCACGAAAAGAATTCCCGATAACGTTATTATCATTTTCGTAAGTATAAATTCAGAAGCATGATGGATTTGAAACAATACTGAAAAAATTTACCTTAATCAATTTTCGAACTTCCAAAAATCTTCATACTTGTTGATAAGAATTTCCTTGTTGCAAAATTTAATAATATAAGTTCTCCCTGCAATATCAATATGTAAATATGATCCGTTTAATATGTCTTATTTGCGGCTGAAATGTATGTAAAAATTATTAGAAAAACATCAAATTTTGAAAATAAAATAAACTTTATAATTCTTTTATATAATATGTTTTACGTTTTACATGCCTACAAAACTTTTTTGAAATAAAGTTGAAAAATTAAAAATATTTAGTATTATTTTTAATTACATAACTGCTTATAATTAGTTATTTGTTGAAAATTTAATATACAATTAATGACCAACTTATTTAATTGCTTTTAGCTTAGATAGGTTGATATGTTTTATTTCAAACATAGTATTTGATCTAGAAAATATTTTTAAAACTAGCTTTCAATACAAAAATTCAAAAACTTCACCTCATGTTAAATCTCCTTTTTTTAATGTTTAGAAAATTTTACCAAATAAATTTTGCAAATGCATGCACAGAAGTACACTTTTCAATGTTTCAATTGCGATGTCGGCACTTTCTTGATCCTAAAAATAAATATTATTAACTTTGATTTAATATGTTTTACGCATATTTTCAATAAATAATTATTTAAATAAAATGAATACCTCAAATATCGATAGGAAGCACTTAGAAACTTCCAATTTGATTGGTGGAATAATGCCTTTTGTTGCAGGATTTTTCACGGGTGGATTAGGTAGTAAAAAACAGATTAGCTGCAATGCGAGTAATTTTCGTGCATCTGAAAAATATATAAAGGTAATTTGTTTATATTTTCGAATTCATGTTTTTGAACAAAATTGAAAGCAGGTACATTTATATAAATAATTTTGAATTACGGTATACATATTTCTTAACTATAAATAATTGTGAATAATAAATAAAGAAAATTGGAAACCTACTTTTATTTGTAGAAGTTTTGTGTTTTAATATCAAATCTTGTATAGTTTTGTCTCTTTTTTTTCCGCAAGGATTATAATTTTGTCACACGATTGTTCAAAATTTCCAAATTGTGTAAATGAATAGGCTTTCTCAAAATCACTTTCAAGCTGCAAACATAAAATGGCTTATATGATTTTTTTTTGAAAATATTTGTCTATAGTCACTTACTAATTTATACCCTTCAGCTAACTTAATCGCTGGAAAACTATCCAAATATTCTTTCGTCGAACAGGTTTCAAATAAAACGTATCGCAATCATCTACTTCTTTGTTAACAATTTTTCTTCCCAAGGACAAGAATGTTGTTTTATAAAAGAGAACGATTCCACTTCAGCTTCAACGTCTATTGTAGGCGGTTCAAGCAGGAAATTCTTTGTGGGATCTACAAAAATAATTTTTTTTTTACAAAATATTTAGATAATATAAAACAAACGAAAACGCAATAGTGATAGTCAAAACATAAAAGTATCAAATTTAAAAATTAAATACTTCGAGTGAAGTAGAATAAAATTTTATCATTAACTCTTAAATGTTGAGAACCTATGAATGATTTGTATTTCTATAAAGTAACTTAAATTATTGATTAAATAAATAACTAAAAAAAATATTATATATCTTGTTTACTTACCTTTTTCTTTTTTACTTTTTGAACAACTTCCCCGTTTCGATGAAAGGCCTACTAACTAGAAAGAAGCTCTCAAATTTCTGTACGAATCATATAATTTTCCTCTTGCCTGACTCACCAGATGGAATAAAATATGTCGCTGTTGTTTCGGAAGGTATGATTTCAACAATTAATTTGACATACAACTGAAAATCCTCTCGAGTTATTCTGAAATAATAAATTACAAGTATTTTTAGTTTTGGGAAGAAAAAGTAAAGCAAAATATTAATAAATTAAAGATAAAGCTGTAATATGTTAAATGAAATATAACTCTTACACTCGATCATAGGCATATCTTAACAAGTATTCTATAATTGCTTGAGCAATTTTGGTCCTCTCATTATTTTCGATGATCTGAGATTTCTTGTTTTTTGCAAAAGCTATTTGAAGACTCACATAAGGCATAGCCAGAATATCCTACAAGCAAATATTCTTTCAAAAAATTGTTAATTATATGCAGGTTATTTTTGGGTATGAAATGTGTAATTTATTTAAAAAAAGATATTTTCAGTTTCGAAAGTTTGCAGCAACATAAATCTTAGTTTAATAAGGAAATGTACCCAACACCTACCGGCATGAAAAAAATGTTTTTATAAATTATTAAATTATTCTTTCTACGATAGATGTATCCAATGAGTTCAGCGTCAGATGACAATGCTGAAAATTTTTCATTTACTGCAAACAAATACATATATATGATTCAAATTTCTTCTTGGACAGCATTCAAGATTTTAGATAGAGTATGAAATTTTAAAATTACATAGAAGGTACTTTCATAGTACTAAAACTCTTTTGCACGAACATTAAATTATCAACTTCTAAAAAAATATGTTAATTCCCATTACGAAAAATTATTTGAAGTTGAATCAGAGTTTGATATACAGATGCGTTACAAATTTTGAATTGATACAACATTTTCACCAAAAAAACAAACAATTCCCAATCAAAATCGATTAAGTTTTCGAAAAAATCATAATTCAAATACCTTTGCAAGGCGGAATTTAATTCCTCGACCTAATAAGTGGTAGGACATTGACATTACCAACACACAAAGAAGCCCGACACAACGATTAATTTCTGAGATGCGTTTGAGGTTCAAATCAAAATCCGCCGGTTAGTCTTTTTTGTTGGCATCATCAGATTATTTTATTTGACGCCACCATATTTGCTGACAGAGGACTTCAGTAGTTGTTACTGCAATTCTCCCACACCTAAAATTAAACGAAAAAAATATAAAACTTACTTACCATTATTTGCTTCCATTTTTCAATTTTGATTACAATTCCAATCACAATCCCAATTCCAATTACAATTAAAGCAATTAAAACTCCAATTACACTTTAATCAAAATAATTAAATTATTTTTTTGATAAATAATCCTGCAAATTGTTTTTTTTTCAAGTTTTGTTTTGTCAAGCTTTGATAAACATGAAAGGCTCAAATTTAAAATAATTTTAATAGAAAAAACACGAAGCCGACAATATTTTGACGTTTTTACTTCTTATAAGTATATTTGACTTTTAATCACCAGTTTTTAGTTGTTACAAGTATTCAGACATCCTGTAAAAAAGTTAAATATACTTGTGTCAAGTAAAAACTGGTGCTTAAAAGTCAAATATATTTATAACAAGTTAAACCTGTTCAACAAAACACATAAAGGAGCTGAATTTAGTGTTTGGCATAATTTTAAACAGTTTTTACTTGTTATAAGTATATTTGACTTTTAATCACCAGTACTTACGTGTCACAAGTATATTTAACTTTTATTCAGCCATCCTGTAAAAAATACTTTGCCGCGTAAAACAAATCAAAGAAAATGTGCGGCAAAGTATTTTTTAGAGGATGGCTGAATAAAAGTTAAATATACTTGTGACAAGTAAAAACTGGTGATTAAAAGTCAAATATACTTATAACAAGTAAAAACTGTTTAAGATTATGACAAACACTAAATTCTCCTTTATGTTTTTTCTTGAACAGTTTTTACTTGTCATAAGTATATTTGATTTTAATTCACCAATTTTTACTTGTCACAAGTATATTTAACTTCTATTCAGCCATCCTGTAAAAAATACTTTGCCGCGTAAAACAAATCAAAGAAAATGTGCGGCAAAGTATTTTTTACAGGATGGCTGAATAAAAGTTAAATATACTTGTGACAAGTAAAAAATTGGTGAATTAAAATCAAATATACTTATGACAAGTAAAAACTGTTCAACAAAAAACATAAAGGAGAATTTAGTGTTTGTCATAATCTTAAACAGTTTTTACTTGTTATAAGTATATTTGACTTTTAATCACCAATACTTACGTGTCACAAGTATATTTAACTTTTATTCAGCCATCCTGTAAAAAATACTTTGCCGCGTAAAACAAATCAAAGAAAATGTGCGGCAAAGTATTTTTTAGAGGATGGCTGAATAAAAGTTAAATATACTTGTGACAAGTAAAAACTGGTGATTAAAAGTCAAATATACTTATAACAAGTAAAAACTGTTTAAGATTATGCCAAACACTAAATTCTCCTTTATGTTTTTTGTTGAACAGTTTTTACTTGTTATAAGTATATTTGATTTTGAATCACCAATTTTTACTTGCCACAAGTATATTTAACTTTTATTCAGCCATCCTGTAAAAAATACTTTGCCGCGTCAAACAATTCAAAGAAAATGCGCGGCAAACTATTTTTTACAGGATAAGCTTACATTTGTTGTACCGAGTACTGAATATTTGACGTAATTTCATATTTCCCTAACAGCATAACCATACAATATTTTTTACTTTCTTAGACATTATGAATAGGTTGATTTATGTTCAATAAATCCGTTGCGTACCTAACTTATTATTATTATTATTTATTATTATTATACTTTTTAAGCCGTTTTCAAATAAATTAGGCATTGAAAATTATTTAAAAAAAAAAAATTTAAAAAAGGAGTTTTATCTTTTTAAGGTATAAATTTTTATGCAGGCTTGGTTAACTTATGTTTAATATAATATTTACTTGCTGGGGTTACTAGGCTCACCGAGTAGGGTGGTACAATGAGCCATATGCCTAGGTACAGTGGGGTCTAATACAACACACAACTCCTTAAATAAGCACCAACGTTGCTTATAGAAAGCTGATTTTATTATGAAATAAAGTTTGTTTCAACAATTTCTAGGCCTGTTGTTTGATTTCATAAAAATTAAAGAGAATTTCTAAATGTTTTACTTGTAAATTAATAATATTTACGAAGACTCGAAGCAATCAATATACCTACATAAGAATTGGATTGATATGTACATAATCACACACTCGGGAAACGAAATTAAATTGGATTTTGTTTAATAAAAATAATTAAAAAAAAATATAAATTTTTAAAAATACTTATAATTCTATTTAATTTCTTAAAAGAAATTTTTTTTTAAATAATACTTCCACATCCTGTAGATTAGGTAAAAGCAACGTTTAACACACATATTATTTATTTGTGAAAAAAACAATCTACTTGGGAAAGGTATATATTGTTCATGAAAAGCATATTTTATTTAAAGGAACTTGAAACTGTTTATATCAAGTGTATTATTTAATATAATCCTTATTAACTTTTCATAATTTACCATATAGGAAAACTTGGTCAATAATTTTTTCTTATCATAATGTAAAACTAAATTGCATAAAAAGAAAAGATATAAAAAAATTAAAATGGTCCTATAAATTTGTAATTCTAAACGTTTCGAATATTAATATAGCGTGCTTGAATTGATATTTCTTTTCCAATTAAGGAACGATGTTGCTTAGATAAATAATTAATTTCTAATTAACGCCAACGTAATTTTATAAACATTTTCAAGGCTAAATTATTTTCCCACCTTTCTTTACATTTGTGTAACTTCAAAAACAAAAATTTAACTTTAATTTTTAAAAATTTTCGAAAAATCAAACGATTTTATTTCAAAATTTTGTAAAAATTAAAGCTAAATTTTTTGTTTTTGATGTAAGAAATAAGTTTGAAATACCAATGCAAATATAATTTAGCCTTGAAAAGGTGTATAAAATTAATCGCAACGCTGCCGTTAATTAGAAATTAACGATTAATTTTAATTTGTCCTAATGTATATACATAAGCTACGTCCTAAATAAATTATTATAAGAACATAAAAATACAACGAGAATATTTAAAAAATATACGTTACCCAAATTAAAAAAAATAAATGTTTAAATTTTCAATAAATTTATAAAAAATTGATACAAAAAAACCTGAAACAAATATTATAAAAGTTAATATATGTACATGTACATACTAGATTGTAATAAAATATTCTTCTTAATATTTTATTTTACATAATCTGGTTACGTATACCCAGTTTTTAACTTCAAGAAAAATATTTCTTGTTCCAAGAATGAAAGTTTAGTTCCTACAATGAGCTTTTATTTACCGGAACAGTTCTACTAGTTCGTTTTGATAAATAAATTTTATCCTCATCATAATCTAAAATCATTCTTGTTATTAATTTGCAATGTTACTTCCATGAATAAAAGTTTCTTTTTGAGCAATAGTAATTTAATTTCACTGCACAGAAATAAAAAATATTTAGGAGAAAATCAAAAAACTTTCAAGAACTTAACGCGTATTTACTTCCATGAATAAACATTTATTTCTGTGCAATAGTAATATCTTTATACTGATCAGACATGAAAAATGCTTAGAAGAACAACAAATAACTTTCGAAAAGTTCATGTATATTTACTTCCTCGAATAAAAAAGTATTTCTGTGCAATAGTAATGTAATTTTACTGCCCAGAAATAAAGTAAAATTAGATGAACAACAAAGAACTTTCAAGAAGTCCATGTACAGTGACTTCCATGAATAAAAAATTTATTTGTGTGCAATAATAATTTTATATTAATGTTTAGAAATAAAATATACTTAGTAGAATAACAAAATAGTTAAAAGAACAAGAAGCAACTTTGAACAAGTCCATGCAAATACTCGTTATAATTTAACACTGACTTGTCATCAGCATTGATTTTCGAAAATTTCGAAATATACAGTTCTGTAGCATATTATTCTTGTAACAACTTAAGGGTTTTTCGTCATTTGTTGTTACAAGAATATAATGTTAGAAAAAAGTATTTTGATATTGAAGTAAAAAAATAATTATTTGGGACAAATTAAATTTGAAAACCATTTTTTTCAGTGTATACTTTATATTCATATTTCTAGTGCTAAATTAAAAAATAAAAATAAAACACGAAATATCTAAATAATAAATGAGCATACATTATGCTGTTTTAGTAAACGATTATTATAGAAATTTGAAAGTAAATATTATGACAATGTACACAATTTCGTATATTGAAAGAATTTTATAAAATAATGTCTACAGATAATTTTCCGACGCGCATTTAAAAAGCATTAAAACTATATAAATTTATATAGAAGTTTATCAAACAGACATGATGTAGTATATTATGACATTTCAAATATAGGTTTTTCTGGTGTTGAATTTATGTCATTATTTTAGTTTTTGAAAAAAAAATAAAATAAAAAATTTAGGACCATTTTGAATGAGAACCCATATTCAAACATGAAAAAAATCTTTTGAGAAAGAACATAATGAAAACAATGCATACGCGAAACTTTAAATTTCTGAAGCATTATTATGTAAAATAAGTACATATGAATTTTCTGTAAGCATTGTACATTTTAATTTTGAACATTGTTAAAATTTCTATGCACACTAAATGTATTAACAATCGAATATTAAACTTTAAACAAGAAAAATGAATTCTTGTTAGAAAATAATCTCTTTTTTTTAATAACAGAAACTTTTTGTCTGTTATGCCATCGAGATTTTTGAGCTTTAATTTAATTAATTTAATTATAATTACTATTATTCAGAGTTGCGTTTTTTTTTTTACTATAAAAATTAATAACCTAATCAACTTGCTAGTTCTCTTATCTTTTTAACCATTATAATGTCATAAAAATACCATTGAGAAACTATACCAACATTATACAATTTTTTGTTATATATTATTGAGCCAACCATACGAGGAAATGATTAAAACTGAATTTTAAATCTAAAAGCTCTTTAAATACTTTCACATTATTTTTTTTAAAAATTATGCACCTGCTTTAAATGAAAAACCAATTAATTTAAATATAGTTGTAAATTAGTGAAAATTTAAGAACACAATTTTTAAGCTTTATTAATGCTACAAAATGTGAAATTATTTCATATTTTATAAGAAGCCTAGGGATATAGAAAATTGTATTTTATATTTTTAATATACATTTAATAGTATAAAATAAGTTGGAATGGCAATGTATAACATCGTTTTTTATTATCGCATACACATTTATGTTGTATTTTGTATTACATTTGTACATTTATGTACATAAGCACAACAATTTGAAATAACTTGTTAAAAAGCCAATCGACTAATATATCGATTTATAAAAATATCGTTATTTCTCTTAAAAGGTTTTTTTTTTCAACCAAAATTGTTATCATTATAGTTGTTTGATATACAAATAATGTTAAAAAAAATTAGATAAAACGGTATTGAGTCTTTCAGATACTAAAATTTTGTTTGTACAGTCTTTCTTTCTAAGGATCTAACTTTTTATAAATAAATATTCTTTTATCAACTGTATCGAATGTATAATAATGAAAAATAGTGAAAAACAGATGAAAGTCAATCAAGCCGGATTTTGTTTTGATTTGATACCAAATTTAATACTACACGAACACGTTAGTTCAATATCGTATTTCATATAATTCATGCTCTAAGAAAAACCTGTAGATCGATGAAAAATAAATTGAACCTACCGTACACATTTGCTTACATATTAAAGCTTTCATTTCCGAAAAAAATATACCATAGGAACATTATTTATATAATCGAGTAAAGCAAAACTATAAATATTTATGTAACAAAAGATTATTCGTATTAAAAATTAAGTAAATACATATATTTCTCCCTTGTACAAAATCTTCAGTTGACTCAAGACATGTAAATAGGCAGACTAAAACATAGTACATTGGATTTTTTGGAAAAAAACAAAATATTGAATGAATGAAATCGGTAAATATGTTTTAAATTCAAATTATGAATGAATGAAATCGGTAAATATGTATTAAATTTATTTCCTTATGCATTTCCAAGCTTCTAATTATATCACTCTTCTGTTGTAGAATTTAAGAAATTTATTAAAAATATTTTAAAGATAAGTAATTTATGTTACATATATAAGTCAATCATAAAACTCATTAAAAAAAAAAACTAGGAATAAATATTTTTGGCAATTAGACAAATAATTTTTCAATTAAAAAAATTTTTAAATGACTGTCACCTATTGTCATATATTTTCAGATTGTACATAAAAATGTGTAATATAATATACATATAAAATAGTTATATATATTATTATATAAAAATCATCTGCTTTGTGTAGGTGGATGATACATATTATATATATATATAAATATAATAATGAAAAAAGCACAAATTATTATTATTCATATTGAAAAAAAAAAAAGATTATAATTTCGCACAGTATAAAATAATAAAATGAAATACACAAAATTATTTTTTTTTATGTTGCAATGTTTTTTTTTTTTTTTTCACTTGGAAAATAGAGCATAATTTATTTTTTAATTTATAATTTTTAATAAATTCTTCTTTGTTTTTTTTTTATTATTATTATTATTCTTTTGTTGCATATTAATATAGATATCTATGTATATACATGAATGTCTTTATAAATATATATATTATAAAATTTTCAGAATTATACAAAAAAAATGAAGAAGTTTCACATCATTTGTTTCTTCTTTCTTTTACTTTTTTTAATTAGAATATTAAAAATTTACATAAATTTTGGTGGAAGCAAAAAAGAAAACGAACTCTGAAATATTTAAGTAGTAAAAATTTTTTTCTGGTAAATTTCTTTTAGTATTGCTATTGCTATTTTAATAAAAAAAATTTCTTATTCATAACAATGTATGATACAATATGGCCCCTTAAACATTATTTTATTTAATTAAAAAAAATATATAAAAATAATTATTTAAAAACATATAAAAAAAAAAATTGTTTTTTAAAACTATTTTTTCGTATTCATTATTATTATTATTATTATTATTATTATTATTTATAGCAATTTGAAATAAGTCGTGCCTTAACGATGCAGGGGTATTGGTTTATTTTCAAATATAGAGACTTCAAAAATGAACTATATCTGGCACTTTTTAAACTTTTAGAATTAAGATACTTTAATTTTAAGATACTTTAGTTACAACCAGAGGCTGAACATATTTTTTAAGATCCTTCAATACCATTACACCAATTTCATTTAGTGATATATCATATATGTATATATATAAAAATATAACAATTTTCATCAAAATCAAATAATTGTCAACAGTCGAGTATATAGCCATTTTTGAAGTTCTTGAATCCATTAAAAATTTACGGAATCCATTAAAAATTTAAAAAAAAATATAAGTGAGATGAAAATTGTGGGTGAAATAAAATTCCGGATCATTACGGGCTGTATATACTTTAAAATTTTTATGTATTAAAAAAGAATTTTGCTAGAACAATTAAACAAAATTTTTAATTTCTGAGCTTTTTAGTTTAGCTTAAATTTATTTTAAATACAAAAATTAACATTACACTAACATATCATTGATCATTAACATCAATGAAAATAATAACAAACGATTGCCATTATCATCTGATGTTATATATTCCATTACTTTTACTTTGAAATGCAAAATACGTGCAAATCCAGGAATTATTATAGAAAATTTTATTACATCCATGAATGAATATTTTCCTTTCAGTTATTCAAATTAACGTATCCAATTTTATTTTTTCGATTGTACAATTTTCTTTCACAATACCGCAATTAATATAATGTACCTATACATAAATATATATATATAGAGAAAACACAATGAGAAAGTTTTTTTTGCAACAAATGAAATGAGTGTGCGTTGTTGATTTTTTGGCGGGTTTCGACTATTTACTATCAGCTAGTTAATAACCAATTTTAGTGTATAATTTTCAAATAAATAATGATCATTGCTTTAAAAATGAAAGAAGATTTCTCTTCGTGCAAATAAATTTCATTACTTTTTCTATTTAATTATTCTTGCTGTATATAATCAAAATTTTAACTTCAATCTAATTAAAGTTCAGAACATATTATATAAAAAAGTATAATATGAATTTATACGAATATTTGAAATGTTGAATTTATATTTTCTGCAATTTAATTAGGAACTAACATTCACAAAACATTCATATTTCCTGATTTTTGAATATAATATTTAATTATTACTTCACCAATGAGAATATCAAAAATAATAAATATCCTTTATTTGTCCTTTGAACTCATATTTATGAAATGTATTACTCTGAAAGAGAAAATGTTAATTTTATTCAAAAATATATAGTACAAAAATTTTGTATAATAATTTAATTTATTTATTTTTTTTATCAGAAAAAATGTTATTTATTAATATTTCTTTGATTTCAAAGAAATTAGTTTTATTTTATACAAAATTATCAAATATTTTTGGGATCTTCTATAATAAATAATAAATTCATTATCTGTAGAATTAACATATGTGCTGAATGAAAATGAATAAACCAAAATTATAGTTTTTTCCTTCTAGTTCTCAATTATGTAAAAAATACATAATTGTATTAACAACAATATATAATAATATTATCGAAAAATAAATATCAGTATCAAGTTAGAACCGAACTCAAAGTACTGATTTCCAAGTAACAATTAAAATTCTTTGAGAAAATGAAAATGAATTGAAAAAATTAACTAGAATGGAAAATATTTCTGATTTTGTTACAGGACAAGAGCGTTTATTTAAGAGCTGTAAGCATTTTAATTTACTTATTACACCAATTTTTTTTTGCATTTCCCTATATTACCAATGAAGCATCTAATAATATCCAAAAATATTTTCTATATCCAATTTTTATCAAAAGACACTATCAATAAATAATAATTAGTTATATTATGCAAAATCTTATTACCACAATTTTTTATGCTTCTCGTACCCTGAAAACTATTTTTGTAATCTCAAGAAGAATAAATGTTTTAAAATATACTCCAGGAAAAAAAAAAACTTATGTAGTTGAAACAGTTTAATATTTGCACAATTTTTTTTTTTAAATGCTTTATTAAAATTTTTGGCAAATCTTAGCAAAAATAAATTTATTCATTTATTTGCTAACGCAATAACTTTTCTTCTTAAAGATTTTCTTTTAATTTAACTTTAGTATTTAAGAAATAATACAAAATTTTCTTAGAAAATATAAATACCAATAAAAGTTCGGGGAAATGTCAAAATAATCGAATTCTGGATAAAAGAAATTTGATAAGATCTTTAAGTGGTGGTGGTCAATTAAGTAAAATTAGTTAAATATACCTACTCATGATTTTGAATGATTTTTATTTTACTTGCTAAAGAAATTTATTTTTTTTTAATTATGTGTAATCTAAACTAATCTTTAACAGGGGTTGAATTTATTAGTCAATCAATTCGAAGTAATTGAAAATAATTATCGTTTTTAACTACTTTTTGTTTTAGTCAAATATGACTAATTTTTTTCTTTTTTTTTCAATAAGTTGTATTCAAGTGTACGTACTATAATTACTTTTTCGCTAGATTCGTTTCTATTGAATTTAAAAAAACAACAAAAAGTCGAGATTTCGACATAAAAAAATTTTCATTACAATGCTTTCTTAATTTGATTTTATTCTATTTCAAATTTTTGTTTTTTAATGTATGTAAAATATAAAATATTGCAAACAAAATCAATACGTATAGTTTTAAAAAAAACTTAATTTAACTTCTAACGAGAATTGGCACAAAATTTCAAGAGCAGGTGATTTTAGGTCGATCGCCAATAAATATTTATATTTCAGATATTTATTTCCTTTCAAATTGCCATTTTCAATTTCAAGGATCAAAAATATTTATATAATTTTCCAATTATTTTGTTGGCGCAATTAAAAAGTTGTGCTTCTACTAATCATGATGAAAATAAATACATCAAAGAAATTAGGAACGTTATTGAAGAATTTGGTAACCGTTTCGAAGATTTTAAAAAACTTGATAATGTAGTTTTATTTTTCAGTTTTCCATTTGATAGCAATATAACAGCAGAAACATTTGCAGAAAACCTTTCAACTATTTTTGATATGGATAACATTACTCTTGAAGCAGAAATTATTACTTTAAAAAATGATATTTATATTAAAGCATAAGCTTTCGAAGATTAATTCTGGAAATGTTTAGCAGAAGATAAATATCCAAATCTTTAGTGTGCTGAAAATTACGCGCTGTTTTGGTTCGACATATTTGTGCGAATCAGTATTTTCACAAATGAAAATCAGTATTTTCACAAATAAAGTCAACGTACCGAACTAATTTAACAGACGAACACTTAGAATTTAATCCCTAAATATTGCCTTCTTCTCTTACTCCTACTTTTAGAAAAAGTAAATCGTAGAGGATTTTTACTGCGCGAGGTAGATCTTATAGAAAAATCAGTTGACACCCCTGCTATATAGTTATGATAGTTTTAAAGTAATCTTGAAAAAAACAAAATAAGCATAACAATTTTAAATAAAATGAAGCCCAAATACAGATTTCATTTCATATTATTTTGAAAATATCGCTTTTAACGTTATAATAACATAAATTTATTAAACTAAAGTTTTTTTTCTAAGTATCTTTTATAAAAAAAAAAATATTATTAAATTGTATTAAAAAGTTAAATCGTTTTATTCATTTAATTCCTTCTTTTTTGTGAATTTTTTATTCTTTGTAATAACATTTTTCATATTTTTCTTATATATACATATCTACATACATTTTTTTACTTTCCCTCCCCAAATATTAATATTTTTCTTTGGTCTTTGAATTTTATGTTTTTTTTTTTTGTAACATAATCTGCACCCTTCCTTCCATCTCAATTTTTTTTATTATCTTATATGATTAAAAGTGGAAAAAAAAAACGCGGACTGAATACAAGATAAGTGAATGGAGGACAAAAAATATTGAAAATATTATTTAAAAAAAAAACAAATGTTGGCCCCCTTATTTACTTAATGCATATGTATCCATAAATGTTCTATATCGAAAATTGCTGGATAGTGTGGAAGACACTTAATGAACATGTAATTGTTTTTTTTTTTTTCGTTTATTTAAACCCCAAAAAAACAATGGTTCTTGACTAAAAACTGAATTTTCTGGTTAATTTATTATTTTAGAATCTATTTATGAAAACAAAAAAAGAAGAATAGAACATATTATCACCTTCTTGACTCTTTTTCCTGCTGTGCATGTATACATAGATAATTTTTAATAAAATAATACATAAATGTATATCAGTTAATTAGAGTTTTTTATGTCACATGGATTAAATGGAAAAGATATTTTTTTAAGATATAGAATTCGAACATAGGAATTGGAATTCATGGGACTTTATATGCGGGACATTGAAAGAAACTTTAAGTTTTCTGTTACTGAAAATTCTGAGTTATGGTATCGATCGTGTAAAAAAGTTTTTTGGTGAAAATGAGAGAAAATTTAACTGAAATAAAATAAAATTATTAACAGTTGGGCTAGAGAAAGATTAAAGCGATTTCGAGCTTTAAAAATATATGATGCACATTAAGATTTTCTATCAAAAGATAACATTATGTACAAAAATCTTAGATGTTCATGGTACATTTTTCTTCTTTCATAAATTTTATTACAAATTAGACCTTAAAATTAAGAATCATAGATATTCTTTATTCAAATCTTATTCAGAAATTGTAGAAAACTCAACATATAAATATCATAAAAATCTTTTTTCACTTTAAACTCACTAGAAAATTATTACAATTTTCTAAATCATTACAAAAAACTATCTGTAACATTTTTTGCTACAATGATTTCATTTCCATTCAAACGTTTATTGCTTAATAATACTGTTGAAAATTTTCAAAGAAATACATATCAAGCTATACGACATCCTCTATTATTGATATTATGATTTATCCTTTTTTTTTTGTTGTTGTTGTTAAAGAGGTGTTAAAAGGAATTCCGCAAAAACCAATATTGATGCAGTCATGGTTATGTACAAGGAAGAAAAAGCATTTTAAGCATTTAAAGCAACAAATCAAATAATTTCAAATGGCAATTGTTAGGTACTTGAAAATAATATAAATCTTGTTAACTTTCAATAACACATAAAATTCTTAACTTCATTTTTCTCTTAAATTTAGATCATAAATAAAATTTATATTCATTTTAATAGCCGACATAGCATAGAATTTTTTTATTTTATATGCTTGCTATAAATATAAAAGATGGAGAAAAAAAATTTTATTCAATATGCATATTATTGATACATTTTCTTTATTCATTTTAAAATGACAATGAGCCTATTCTTAAAATTAATAAATTTGTCATAATTAAATTGTATATTAAATATATATATACTATGTAGAATTTTCTTTGAAATCAAAGGGATCGATTTCATTTTAAGTTCAATTGCGGAAAAATGTTTTATGGGAATTTGCAATTGTAATAAATTAACATGAATAACATAACACAGAATTGTTAATAAAAATAAATATAACAGAATTTCCTCGATTTTTCTTCTTTTTCTTGTGCATCAATATTATTAGTATCTAATAAGATATTATTTATATCTAAATCGTTTGAAGCGCATAATATTTTAATTATCGACAAATCGCACGCAATTTTAATTAGAAAGAATGAAATAATTTCATAGAAGCTTAAACGCAAGCATTCTTAACTTGCTAAATATTTCTATAGTGTCATATGTATGTATAGCCAGTTTATTCGTATAGTATAATATATCTATAGTTAATCAATATTTCGATATTATACAACTGCTACCAATCGCTCAATTTCTTACAGAAATTCAGCTTTAAATTGTTATCAAAATATAGGAAATTCTTATTTGATGTAAACAAAAAAAAAATTGGTAATTAGCAAATCAAAATGAATTCAATTTGTCTTTTATAACAAATTCACTCAACCATATTACATAGATACATATTATATCTTCGATTTAATGATTCTCAAAACGTTAAACCACTTAAGAGTTTTTTTTTTTTTCTCTCTGGAACATCTACTGTAATTCATCCACCAGACTATCATCAACAGAAGCCTACATATAATAATTTTAAATGTTTATAATATATGAATAATAAAAAAAAAAAAAAAAAAGGAATATTTTATATTAATATATGGCTGTTTTGCCTCTTTTCAAGAAGTATGCATACATGTACAATGTAAGTACATACATAATATCTAGCTCTTGAGGAGGAAAATTTTTTTTATAACCATTATTTGGAAAACAAAGCAAATTCTTTATCAGTTTTTAGAATCATCAACTCTATAAATACAATATTATGTGCATATATATATGATGGGTATATTTTATTCAGAACATATAGAATATTATCATCTAATATATAAATTGTATGTATAATGGAGATTTCTAACCTAACAATTCTACTTAAATTTGTGATTATTATTTTATACGTTAGTCACTTATTCATAATCGACTGACTTTTATTTCCAACTTCACTTACACAGAAAAGAAAATCAAAGAGATCGAGCTTTTTTTTTTTTTTTGAATTTTACTGTTGTAGGGGAGAACCACAAATAGTGACATTTTTTTAAACTAATAATAATAAAATTTTATTACATTTTTGAAAAAATATTATTTTTTGTTGCCCGAAAATTGTTGGTTCCTTTTGAAGCTCCGATAAAAAGTACTTTTTTTCCAAATCCTTCGTATGTAGATGAGCTTTACTTTTTAATTTTTGTTTCAAATAGAGATATTCTAGGACTACATTCTCTGATTCTTGGAATTAAAAGTTTTTTTGTAGAATTAAGTTGAAAACTCTGTTCAGTTATAGTTAAAAATCAAATAAAACTATACTATTATCCATCTATTTTGGACTAATGCTAATAAATATTGAATTGGCTGTATAAATTATTGAAAAATAATTCTATCGCATATTAATTTAACAAGAAGTTAAAGATATGACTTTTTCGATTATGGAACTTACAAATTCTCCCCTATTTTATTGACTTGCAGGTCGCTAACAAAGAAACTTTAAGTTTTTTCTTAGTTTTTATCCCGAATAACATTTTTTAATTTTAAACAACTAGAACACAATTTAGACAAATAATATTATGAACAGTGTCGAATCCAATAAAATTTATTTACACATTCTAATAAAGTAAAGTAATAACGAATGTACAATGACATTAGACACATGGCATTCAACAAATTTTTTGAATTTATTGGCTTGGAAATCCTTTCATTTTTTTTCTAAGGCGCCCATCTAATTATGAATATTTTATCAAACTTACATGGATCAGGGAGATTAGAGTATTCTTTAAATTAAAATGAAATTTTAATTTTTTTTTATTTTTTCTTTTAATTCTCCTGAATACTAATTTTACTAATCTAGCTACTTTGTTATTAATATTATGGTGAAAAGTTCTACAAAATAAACATATTCAGTCGTGAATCAAATATACACAAAATTACTAAATTTTTAATATGATTTTCGCTATTTCATCTAAATTTTAAAAATATAGTTTTCTTTCTTAATTTTGAGTTGAATATAACCACAAATTGAATTGTTACTACACTTTATTATTCTCAAAGTGAAAAAGTTGTAAACTTAAGTAATATATTAATGTTAACTGGGATATAAATTATACCCAGCCTAGGATTGAAATAAATTTTTCAGTGGGAGATACATTGTGAAGTTAATTTTTTTTTTTTATCAAATTATGAATGAACGTTCTAAACACAATACATAATGATGATGTATACATATAAACTTGTATTACATATATTTATGAACATTATATATATAAAAAAAAAAAAATTACTCGTTTTTGTAATAAAAATCGCTGTCATATCATAAATTTCTGAACTCATAAAAAAAATTATATCTTTTGACTTGCATTACATATACAAAATGTGGACGTTTGTAAATAATTTATTGCAAACAGCATTTACTAATTTTTAAAATTGTTTTATGAAAATGTGCAAGTATACATGTAGTATACCTATTTCCTGTATATATTTTTATGTTTTTATCACACAAGTGAATTGCATTTATTAACCTTTTTTATGAAATTAAACCAGAATTGATGATAACAATAATTTGTTTCGTCAGTTATTCAAACACAGTCGGGCGTCGTTTCGCGTCCATTTGATCTGCATCCTATCGTTTTTTGCTTGAAAATTAGTTCCTTTTTTTTAATTGCATCTTTTGCTTCAATTTGCATCCCAATTTTTGTTATATTTAAAAAAATTAGCATCAAAAATCGCCATTAACGTTTAAGAAAAAATCTAGACTCGAGTGTATTTAATTTGTTTGGTTTTAAGGATGTTTTTTAAATACAGAACTACAGAAAACATACTAAACAAGTTGTTTTGATTCAATTATAAAGTTTAAAAATATCTTTTATAGGTAAAAAGAAAAATATACATAGGTGGAAGTTGTGAATAAGGCCAGTTATAAATTTTGCAATTAACCACTCATATATTTTTAATGTATATACATATACCACAAAATCTACATATCATTCTAGTAGGTAGTTTGAGGTAGATTTTCAAATATATTATGAAAATAAAACCATTCAATAATTATTTGTTGAAAAGAAAATACTCAAAGCCGTTTATAACAATTTTGTACCAGATATCGCATTATTAAATTATACATACAATAACCATTAAATATAACTTTTTTACATCATATGAATCTATTTTTTAAGCGGGAACATAAGAGTGTACTTATAAAGATTTTTGAACATCATTATATTGGGATTTGTGAAAGGCCTTTTTTAACATTTTTTTTTTTATCGTCATCTAGGCTTAACACGAAAGGATTAGGAATATTATTCATATAAATATTACAATTTTCAAAGAGAAATTTATATACAGCGTTTTTATTTTTTATTATTTATTTCATATTTGAATGATGACAATAATGGCATTAAATTTTGTTGGCTTTAATTAATTCATAATGTAAATGTATAATAGAATTAGCCAAGTTTTTTTATGATGATTTTCTCATCACTTTTTAAGACCATATTAAGATTTGTTATTTCAATTTTTTGTCTTTGTAATAAATTTTAATAGATAATGCAATATATGTAATTGTATACAACATATTAGTACTAAATATTATAGAAATTACAATTTTTATACTTTGTAATATAAAATTGTATAGAGTTTATTAAATCATTAAGTATTTAATATTATGCTTTCTGTATTAAAAAACTTTTACTTCTAAAAAGAATATTTAGGTCGTGCATTTTTAGGGATTTTTAAAAACCAACTAACATTTACATAAATCACAAAGTTAAAAATAAAAAATATTGGTGTCCGAAAAAAAATTTTTTAATTTAAAAAAATGAATTATATGTAAATTTTATAAAAAAATTGCATGATGAAACTTCCAGAGCCCAAGTCAACTTGTGTTTTTGATGTCCGATCAAGCTTAAACTTAGCACGGTCGAGGATCCACGATACAGAGAGGCACGGAACTTAGTGAAAGCAAAGGAAGCAATGTTTCCGGGCTTCTGATTTTAAGAAAGTCAACTCTTCAGTTCTGTTATATTATAAGTTTGAAATGACATTGAATCAAACAAATTACGTTTTGTTCAACATATAAAACGGAAATAAAATCCTATAATACAGTGGAAGAATTTGATTATGAAATCTTTAAGTGGGCACTGAAATTTTATTTGTTTAACTCTGCTCTTTTTTGTTACTACACCGGGACCAGCAAATTTCTACTTCCCAGCTTCGAGCTTCAAAAATCTGCGCCTGGGTACAGAAAAGTATTATAACCAAAATTAAATTTATAAATTCAACGAAGAATACCTTAACAACGTTTATTCTTCAACCCTTCTATCCTAATTTGATATATTTGAAACATAATATTCAAGCATTCCCTCAATTAAATTTTTATGTTTTTATACATTTTTTTTGTGTTGAACAATAATCATAACTTTTTTTTTCTAATCATAAACAATCTACATATACTACTTATATGTATAAACGTATGTATGACAAAATCAAAATATAAATTTTAATGTTTCAATTTCCAACACAAATAGTTTAAGAATATATATATAGGGGCAATTCTAAAGTATTGGGTACAAAAACAAAATATATGTATATCTAAAAAAAAAAAATAAGAATAAAAATACATGAAAATTTTTGATGATGTGAAAAGACTTATTTTTTTTCTCTCCTTTTTTTTTTTTAAATTTATAATGTATATTAGGAACGAACAAAAATATAAAAAAAATAAAGCAAAAAAAAAAAAAACTTAAATCATGTACTTATGCGGGCATGTTTTAAACATTTTAAATGTAAATGATATATGTTTAAAGAAGCCTATATTCATATTATTTTATGTGTGTTATATAGTTATAGAGTATATATAGTTATGTTATTTTTTGTGTGTATACACATATATATATGTCTCATTGGTTAGATAGATTCTAAATGGGCTTTAATACTGAGATATACAAATTTTTCTTTATTCTTTTCTTGTTTTTTTTTTTATTTTTATTTTTTCTTCTTTCGTTTTCTTAAAAATTTTATTACATTATTTATATCAAGAAAATTTACGTACATATAAAATATAAGAACTTTTAGATAAATGTGGCCATTTTACAAAATAAAAATTCTTAAAGAAGATTTTCGTATGATGATGATGATGGAGGAAGCATAAGCAAAACACAAAAAAAAATAATAATAACATAAAAAAAAAACAAAACATCTTTAAATTTACATATAGAAAGATTTAAATCTTAAACTTAAAGGAATGAAAAAAGAAAATCAATAAAAATTTGTCTAAAAGAGTTTTTCAGCTTATTTTTGTTTTTTTTTTTTCCTTATTACTTTGTAAAAGATTTTCAATCTAATATTTTCATCTTTTGCTCTTTGCAACATAAAAGATTATAAATGTTTTTCGAAAAGATTATTTGTAGATCATCTTTGTTGTCAAATATACACAAAACAGTTATATATATATACGTATAATATAATATTATATAAATATATACTTTAGGTTTAGTATTACAGAATCAATTTCATGAAAAAAAATAAAAATTACTGTATAATAAATAAATTTTTAAAATATTAGAAAAAATAAATTGCCATTTTTATGGTTGAGAATTAAACCTAAATATAGAAATTTAATAATAATTTAAAATTAAAGTTAATAAAAAAGTTTAAAAATATTGAACAGATGATAATAATTTCATTAAATTAATACTTTTTGAGAATATAAAACCAAGATCTGTTTTATAATCAAAAGTACAAGTTGCAAAATCCATTAACGCAATGAATTTGGAAAAAGGCGTATTATAAAGATTAAACTACCCCAAGCGCCGCGTAATATATAAATAGGTATATGTAGAAAAAAAACATCTTTATCATGTCCCACTTTCTTCGAGCGAACTCAATGTTCAATCATAGGACAGGACTTAAGTGGAATTAAAGTACGATTACTTTTTGATGAAGACAAGGTATAACTACCCAATATTCCTGATCAGAGAGACGAAAATTATTGGTGGAAAAGTATAGAATTAAAAAAAATTGCCTCAATTAAAGATATATATGTACATACTTCGTTAAGTAGGTATTTAGAATCTAAATCTACATTTTAGATGATCTGATCTAAAGGTGGATGTGAGCTAGAAAAAAAAATATATTTGTTCATTGGTATATTTATTTATTCTTAGCATTGAATCATGAAAAACATAAAACAATCCTATCGATCATAAAAAAGAATTAAATCATCTGGTTATTTTATTATTGAATACAATCACAAAAGAGGTGCAAATATCGTTCTAAAAAATTTAACTTTCTTCAATTTTCCATTGCATATATATATTGATCAAAACATTATTCCTAGTAATTAATTTCAATTAATAACAATCATTGAAATAAATTCTATAAAATCCGAAGTTCAATGTCAATCGGATTTTGTAACAGTTTTCATATATTACAATAATAAATTCAAAGTCAATAACAAAACAAAACAAACTTTTAATTAAATCAAATTGTAAAAATACCAAAACAAATTAAATCCAATCAGGAATAATAATAATAATAATAAAGAAAACAAAAAATTATTGTTATGATTTAACGAAGTCCTAATAAACTACTAATTTATGATTTTAATGAGTTTAATAAACTACATATAAAAACATTTTGTAACACAATAAAATTTTGTTTTGTAGAGTAAATGTACATACGTATATAATAATTCTACTTGTCAGTTCATTGTCCTATGACTGAATGCACTTTAATTTTGTGGCAGACATAATAATAAAAATTTCAACTAAAGATAATTTTTTATTTTATTTTTTAATTAGAATTTAACCCAGATTATTTTTATATAGATATTGTTAATTAAATAATTTCAATGGATTCTAAATATTTTTAATATTGATTAATGATTTGTTTAGTTATTTATTTTTTTCGTTGTTGCCATTTTCAAATAAAATTACATAATAAAGTCACCTTTTTAAAATTTATAAAACTGAACATTTTATTTTCATAAAATTTTTTTGTTTTTCGTCGATTTTCCAAGAAAAATTTTAATATGTATGTATCGAACAACATTATTTTCATTTTATTAAATACATAATTTGTTTGGTTTATGTAATTTAATTTTTAATTTTATATCAAGTTTCATTAACATGCATTGTTTTAAATTAAAATTAAAAATTTATTCATATAATTTTATTTACTATATTTTGTTAATTAAATAAAATTTTAAAAATTATAATTATATTATTTATCATATTTTTTTTATTCAAAAAAAAAATTAACCACGGAAACTGTACAACCTTTTAAATGGAGAATAATATGAAATACACCTTCTCATTGAAAATATTTAGAAGAAAGAAAAATTACATAAAAAAAATATTATTATATGGAAAACTTAATACTTTAAGAATATCTGCCGATACCACTTGTTGAATTTAAATAAATACAACTAAGCAGTTTCATAAGCATGAAAACATTATAATAAAAATGTTACTTTAAATCAGCACTTAGGTACCGCCAAGCCACCATAATTAAAAAATTATTAAGATTAAGTAGAAAATAACCTCAGACAGTCCGTTTGAAATTTAATTATTTTAACGAGAAATTTATCACTCCCGAATAAAAAGTCTCTGAACTTGGTAATTAATTTAATTTTATTTTCAACTGAATTTTTAATAAAAAATTTATTAGTTCATAAAATCAAAAGTATTATAAACCAATATTTCAATCATCAAAACCACTATGTCTAAAAATACTAATTGATTTTATGTAAATATATATAGGAATTTGTTATTGGGTTTAAAAAACCATATTTGTGGTTTTATTTGCGAAAAATTTTTAAACGTACACCCATACTTATCTATATATGTAGGTATCGGTATTTTAAATGAAAATATTTATTACTATAACTATGTAATAAGTATGTATATTTATATAAGCGAACATTAAAAACATTGCACCTAAAATTCGCGAATTTTTGTTTGTTGGGGAAATTGAACCAATCGATAAATAAAAAATAGTTTAGGAATTTTAATTTCGAAACTGTACAGTATGCATAGCGTGACATGAAGCAAAGCATATAGTCTACAAAAGTAAAGACTATAGTCTACAAAAGTAAAAAAACGAACATTTACTTAGTTAAATTCTAGTTCCTAAGTATAAGTTAAGCCAATAGATACTATTTATTATTTGGCAATTTAATTCACTTCTTGTACTAAAACTGGTTAAATAACCGGCTCCGCGCACTTGAGAGTTTATTTAAATAATAATAATAAAAATATTATGCAATATTAGGTATTTATAAAATTTTTAAATATATAATTAAAAGAAATAATAACATAATACAACAGAATGACCTACAATATTTAATTAAAATTTAATTTTTTAACAAATTGTAAATAATACTAAAATAAATTAGTTATAATAAAAATATTTTGGGGTTAATTTTTCAAATTTATTATGTTGCATTCGAATTAAAAAGCGAAAATAAAAAATTAGATAAATAAAATATTTATAAATTTGTTTTAAATATATATAATATAGGAACCTAGTTATAATATTACCTATTTATTAATACTGCATTTAAATTAAAAAAACATAATCTATCTATAAATGTATTTTTATAACACAGTACATTGTACAATGTACATTATTTGCAACACAAAAAATTAATATTATTGATAATATAATTTTTTTTTCGAATTTTCAATTCAAAGACTTTAAATAAATAGCAAAAAATCTTCTGATATCATGAATTTCTAATTTTGCGAAAATTTCAGATATTTATTGAAATAGGAAAATAAATTCAACTAAATTATTTGATTCTTAAGAAATAATCAGGCGTTTAAATTGCATTAGTTTTTATCCTTAAATATGGAATCGACAATATTGTATACTTAAAATAATTTTAATTCTTCATTCTTGAGCACTGAACCACATAATCGCATTAAATTAAATAACAGTCAATACAATATTATTTATTTTTATTTGATCCTTGTGTACATCTAAATCATAATTTATATTTAAGAAATAAATTATTTTGAATATATTTGAGCATATAAAAATTTTAATGATCTTAACCTGACCACATAAAGGAAACAAAATATTAATATTTCCTTTTACTCCATTATTATTAACGATATTTTGAACTTTAGGTATTTTTGCCGTATTATGAATAATGAAAAACATTCCAATTGTGGGAATTTTAGTAGTACATATTTACATACAATTTGCAAAATTTTAATCAAATACTTATCTCTATACATTATATAATTTTATTTACTTTTTTTAGTCTTATAAAACAAGCACAATGGCGATGACAAAAATATCTCAAAGAATATTTCAATCTAGATTTTTAATTTATTAACTTTCGAATTCAAATGCTCATCAAGTGGTCTGTAAAATTATTTTTGGTGGTCCGAGGATTCCATTATATTTATTAAATACTAGGACTTTTTATACACATAGGAAATTTATTTTAGTTTATTTGTATTTATTTTAGTGAAATAGTTTATTATAGTTTATTTGTCTATATGAGATTATTCAAGAATAGTAGATTACAATACATGTTAAGAAAATTTGTTATTCTTGCGAGTTTTGTATACACACAAACACATAGACACGAGTCATGTTTATATCACGAGACCGAAGGTCGAGTGATATAATATTGACGAGTGTCTATATGTTTGTGTGTATACAAAACGAGCTGCATAACAAATTTGATTAACATGTATTGTATACTGCTTTAATGTGCATGTGAGAGGGAGTTGAAAACAATACATTTATAATGAAAAAAATAAACAAAAAAGTTCAAAATGAAGCAAGGAAATAAAATTTAATAAGGAAGTTTATTTATTTATCGAAATGATTTCAAACCGGAAGATTCCTAAAATATTAAAAAAAAAATTAGTAATTTTTCCAAAAAAAAATTATTCATTTTCTTTTTTGCAAAAAAAAAATCGAATAATTTTTTTTTAGAAAAATTACTAATTTTTTTTTTATTATTTTAGGAACTAATGGTCTTCTTAAATTTTATTTAATTTTATTTTTAATTATTAAAAAAAATAATAATAATTTTATAATTATTTTTTTTATAATTAAAAATAAAATCAAATAATAATTATATAATTATAATTTATATTTACAATAAATAATCTCCTTGTTGCTGGCTGCCATTTTCCTCGTTTGTTGATAAAAGAAAAAAAAATTCTTACTTGACATTTGACAATCACAGCAAACTTTATAATGACAACAAAGATATTTTCAGGGTTACCATTGTTCTATTTTTATTCATTTTGTTTTTTTGAATAAAAATAAGTGCAATTTTTGAAGTGTGGTTTAAATTTTTGTACTAAAATCCAACCACACTCGTTTAAAAATTTAGTAGTAGAGGTTCGAAGATCCTTTAAAAATAGTAGATTGAAACACATGTTAAGAAAATTCATCGACTGATCGACTGGCCGCTTTTTAGAAGAAAAAAAAAAAGCCGCGTATTTTTTTATTGGTTCTTTTTTTTTTTTTTTTGTTTGCTCAGAGGGAAAATATAGATTAGCTCAGAGGGAAAATTTAGATTTTAGCATTATAAACTAAACTTTGTTTGACATTGATATGATGCATGTGAGAGGTATACATTTGCAATTTATTTTTTTTTTTTGGTATTTGTCTGTATTGAAATATTGTGAGTGTGAGTGATATTATTTTTGTTTATAGTATTACGCAGTTCAAAATTAAGAATGTAAATACAATATAGAGCAATGTAAATACAATTTACATCACAGGGAAATGTAAATACAATTTACATTCCTCTATAATTGCATGTGTATTGATGCATGTAATGGACCATTTACCGAGCTAAATTTTCGAATGTAAATACAACTTACCGAAGACATGCGCATTAAAAGTGTTTATTTTCTTATATGTATAATTTAAAAGAACAAGAAACACTATTTTAAAAAACCATTTTTAGGAAATTTTTAAAAAGCCTTAGAATATGTTTGTTGCATAATGTCCCAAAAGTACAATAAAAATAAACACCCAAAATGGTAGCGATAATTACTTCCCACTTTAATGATCATGTGCATAAACTTTCTAAAGCGAACATAGAGCACTTTGAATCTATATCTACTTTGGGAAATTTTTTTAATTTCATTTAAAATTCAAATTTCTAAATAATTTTTATTACTTTCACTATGCGGCTATGTTTGGTTTTCGTTTTTTTTTTTTGATCCAATTTTTTGTTATTAATTTAACAAATGGTATCTAGTATACAAAAACTATAAAGTTGGTCTAGTTAATACAAATTTTAAAAGTTTTGTTTGTTTATCAAGAATATTGAAAATAAAAAACAATATTTACATTATTGTTGAAGGTATATAAAGAAAAATGTTAAAAATAATAAATTTTCTCATTTAAATTTTTTTTTTTTTAGTTTTTGTTTTCGGTGAACTGACGAGAAAAAATTCATATTTCAATTTTTATAAAAAAGTTGTATAATATACATATGTATATATATTTTTAAGTTTTCACGCTCTAATAATTTTAAATATGTTTGAATTACACGTAATCCTTTACAACATCCTTTTTTAATAAAGCTTCATACCATATATTTCATTTTGTTTTTATTAATATTCTTTCAAACAAAACTTCTTCTTTTTTTTTCTAAGCTCAATAAGATTTAACTTGCACACAGAATTATTGTTTGTATTTTGTTTCGTTCAAAAGAAAAATATATGTTTGTTTTTCCAATTATCTTGCATTATTTTTTTCCAAGGAAATTTAAAATTCATATAAATGTGTACAAAAAACAAAATTTCCAAAAATGTTCTTCAATCTTAATTGGAAATACATTTCTTTTTGGTTTTTTTTTAATTATAAAGTTTTTAAATGAAAATTTTATTTTATTTTCATTAGAATTATTCAATATAAATTAATAAATTAAAATTGTGCAATAAAAAAAATTTATAACAAAAAAAAAAAAAACAATTATAGATGTCATGTTAGTTGAAAATTTCTTACATATTTTGACATGTTTTATTTTTGTCAAACACAATAATAAATAAATTAATATACCAACATTTTGTATAAGAAATAATGAATTATTTTATGGATTTTGGGAATGGAATGCAAATATACATTATATACATATATCTTTTTTCTTCTTTTTAGATAATTTCTACTTTGTTGTCATTTAGGATTAAATCATACTTGTCTTGAACTAAAAAGTTGAGCTCAAGCCAAGACAATAAATTACTTTTATTTGCAATGTTTATATACATAATTAAATATATGTAGTAAATATGATTCAACATCTAAGAAAGGACAAGTTTCCATAGCTCCGTAACCTTCTTGCATAACTTCAATTATTTGTAGGAACTCAGGGGTTCCTCTTGGAAAATATTCAAGCCAATTCCCAACATTTACTAAACTAATAATATGTGACTATGATACAGGAGTGTCAATCAGGTCGATCGCGATCTACCGGTCGATTTTTTATTGCTTTTTGGTCGATCGTCATAAAATAAAGAAATGTTTAAAATTTTCTTCAAAATTTTCATGTCGACGAATTTCGATTGAGGCTCTCATATTTTCTAACTTATCGTACAAAATTCTTAGTATTCTTCTGATTTATAATTTTTTCCTTTAGAAAGGATCTTTATAACAACAACTTTTTTCCAAAAGAGTCCATAGCCCTTTTTTTAATTAACGACAAGTGAATTTTACCACTTTGAATTTTGTTATTGGAATGTGAAAAAAATCATTCAATTTCCTCTATTTTTAGCAGTTTAAAGCTCAATTTTTTATTAGCCGATCTAGCCATACTTTGCAAATTAAACAAGTAGATCTGATTCCAAATTTAGCTGACTCCTTTAGCTATAATAATTCTTATTTTTTGTCCAAGCTATCCAATTTTTTTTCCTTTTATTATCTATTTCTTCCTTTTCAATTAAAAAAAAAAAAAATCACATTAATGACACAAATAGTTCTGTTTTTTTTTTTAACTGTTTTTCTACCGTAGTTTCATCTGTTAGAGATAATAAACATCTTCAAATAAAAAAAAAAAAAAAAAATTTAAATGAAAGAAGAAAATCACATCGAATAAAAACATGAAAATTTCACACGGTATTTTATAGTAAAAATTGTTTGATGAAAATTGCTTTCAGCAAATAATCTGCAGATGAGAAAATAACAAAAAAAAAAAAACTACGAAGAAAATTCATTTAATGAAATATTGCTGCATATACTGCAGCAAATAGATTTTTTCGAATTATACGAAAAAAAAAATTGTATATATACATGTATATTTAAGTTAAGACTTTGGAAATAAATCCTTAAAATAATATAAAAAAAAAATTTTTTTTTTTTTATATATATACGTGTTTCTCGTTTATTTACATAGAAAAAGGAAAAAAAAAATTACAAACATTTTGATTCTTTCTTAAGTACACATCCTGGCAACAATGAACTTATTCAGGGTGTAAATCAAATACGAAAATAATGAAAATATACATAATATTTGTTTCGAATTGTTTGCGATTAAAATTTTTATTTTAAAATTTCTTTTATAGAATACAATAAATTTCAAAAGCTCAGTAATTTTAATTTATTTTCTTTAGTTGAGTGGGTAATACTTTGTTGTTATGCTTAAATTCAATTTTATATATTTAAAAACAAATCAACACGTTATTGTAACACTCCTCACCTCGGTTTATTAACAACTTATTTAAGCCGAATACTTAGTTTTGCAAAAACTAAAAGCCATACTGAAATTAAAATTTTTGTTAACCATTGCTAGATATTGGCTTCAACAGCAAAAGTATTACAATCAAAATTTCTCACAAACAAATTACTTTTGAGTGTAGTACTTTGAGTAAATACTTAAAGATTTAAAATTCTGCATTTTCTAAAACATTTTAATTTTATATAGAAACGAAATTTCTTTCTTATTTTCACACAACTTTCTGTTATTTAAACTTTACTGGTACTACTTTATTTTAAAGAAAATTCTTCAATTTCTTAACGAACTACTTTTAAGTGAAAATACATAAAAAAAAAGTAGAAGAAAAATCAGATAAAGAAGTAAATAAAATTTGAATATGCAGGCAAATAGGATTAAAATCAAATATTTTTTTAAGTTTCTTTTAGTCTTAAATAAGTACAAAAAAAAAAAAAAAATCCAAGAAATGTAAATAATTTCAATATCCCTATAGATTTTTATTTTATTTTATTTTTTTCTTCGAATTTTATTGAAATATTTGCATTCCATAGAAATTTTATTAACAGCGAGTGACCTTTGAAATGTTAAAAGAAAAAAAAATATTTCCTTCTATTCTGATTTTTGTTGAAAATTTTTCTAAGAAAAATTTTATCACTATGACCCAATCTTCAATTTTATTTGTATTATATACCTTATGCTAAGTTTTTTATTCAAAAGAATATCACATAAGGGTTTTTCTGACTTTTTGAATTTTGCTTATAAATTCAAAATGTGTTTTTTTTTGTACAAATGAATAATGCAAAAATATTTGAATTATTTAAATTTTCGTTTTCCTATCAAATTTAGATTATATTTTGAACCTTTAAAACATATTTATTATAATTAGGAAAGGTAGTCGTAATTAGAATTGAACTATATTTAGAACACAATAAATAAGTAATTGAAATTCAGAACCAGTACCAGCGATTTCACAATCAACCAATTTTATGTTATTAAATAAATTTAAAAATCAAGTATGTTTTTAGTATATAGTTCCAGACTGAATACATAAAATCACTCAACACTATATTATTACTAAATTTATCTACCATTACTAACAACTACTACTTGAATTTTATAAATTTAATCACTAATTTTGAGAAAAACTTTGTTATGAACAAGCGAAACAAAATCCCAAAAAAAAAAATTTAACA
This sequence comes from Hybos culiciformis, assembly GCA_964007475.1. Lineage (NCBI taxonomy): Eukaryota > Metazoa > Arthropoda > Insecta > Diptera > Hybotidae > Hybos > Hybos culiciformis. Next base: position 35,559,954 of record OZ023273.1, on the reverse strand, counting down.
TATTCTTATACTTTTAATATGAACATTAATGTAAAGATATTTTTTTAGTTATCTTGTATGTATATTTTCACCGAATTCAATTTTTAATCAATATTCAAATATTTATAAAAAGTTTATGCAGCATTATTATTACGGTAATAGAACACTAAGTATATACACAGAATTTTAATATTAAATCAAATTTATTTCAAAAAATAATCCCAATAGTCTTGATGTTTTATTGAAAAAAAAAATTTATAACATCTCCTTGTCAAAATATGTGAAAATCCTAAAAGTATTGCCAGCAATTTTTTTTGTTTTCATTTGAAAATTCAAATGCCTTACAGGGTAAAATCCATATTTGACAGGAACCAAAAAATTTTTAAAATCTATTTAATTGATAGTTTTTTTTTTTTTTAACAATTGTAATTTATACTTTAGTTTTGTATAAGATTATATACATAGAGAAAGGATTATTTTAATTATACTTAATGTAAATTTTTTAACATTTGCAAACGTAGTATTCACAATAGATATTTTCTAAAATGATCTCAAAATATTTAAAAAGCAAATAAGACCATTTTGCAAACACTCCGCTAAGATGATCAAAAATATTATCCAAACAAAAAATATATATGCGCACAAATAAAATAAAAGCATCAAAACTTTTAACATGCAAATAAAGTTTAATTTTCGACAAAAAAATATAAAAAGATAAATTTTAGAAATTTACTTTTCATTTACGTAATGAGTTTGCCTATAGGATTTTGTAAAACAAATCGAAAAAAAGAATTTAACCCTTTTTTCTAATATCGACAAAAAAGGATATATATTTAACTAACGGGTAGCGAAATAAAAAGTTTTTTTTTCTTAAAGTTTTCATTTTTTAAGTTGAGTTTTTTTCTCTATATGTAGAACAAAAAAAATATCCTTGCGGACTGATATTAGTCCCTTTCTTTCGAACCCTTCATGTATGTCAATAAATCACTAGATAGATTTCATGCAAACAAAAAAAAACAGATGGTTTTCCCTTCGGACTATATTAAATACATAAATATTTATTTGAAAAAAAAAAAATCAATATTGTACAAGGATAAAAAATAAATTTTCGAATAAAAAAAAAATCTTAATTTATTTAAGTTTTGCAAAGTGCAAAAAAAGGAACAACTTTTATGTTTTTTTTTTTTTTTTGAAAGAAGTCAAAATAAAGAAATATATTTAAATATAATCTTGTTATAAAGTTATTCCCTATTTCAGCTTTCAAAAAAATATTTATTTTTTTTTTAGTTCTGTAGATTAGAGATGATGATAATAAAAACAATATTTTACAAAAAATAAACAAAATTCATTTTCATTTATTTGAAAATTAGTTTAAAAATGTTGCTTCCCTCATATAAATGAATAACAGATCCCACTAATCCTCTTATACTATTTTCTAATAATCATTAGTATCGCTTCAACTATAGATTAGGTGGGATTAAGTATAGGCTCACCGAGTATGGCAGTATAATGCCTGAGTTCAAGTTACTCAAAACACCCGCCATCCTTCAACATAGAACTACTGTTTAAATCCATTCTAATCTATGAAAATTTCAAAATTGTTTTTGCTAATAATTTTTTTTTTTTTTGATTAATTTCTACAAATATTATTCATTAATTTCCTGAACTAAATTAAAATTGAATATATCAAATCAAATAAAAACAAAATAAATATATGCAAAAATATTCGATTTATATAATTCCAATTTTTTTTTTTTTGTCATCCAAATGAATGACCAATGAATGAATTAATGAAAAAAAAATTCTTATTCATAGTGTGATTCATTTTAGTTTTCTTCTTTTTTTTTTTAATAAATTTATGGATTCGCGCAAAATAAGCTCATATTCGAAAGTGGTATTACAAACTATTGACATAAAAATGTGCATTATAATATGCGGCAACTAGAGCACTAGAAATTTAGATCAATTCAAACATTTAGCTAAGGGTCATAAGTGTGTAAACGAAATTGCTGCACAACCGAACCGTTGTGAAATAAGTTCTTAATGTTGTGAAAATAAGGCTTTGGGCCCGAAATTAAATAGGATTAGATTAAAAAATCTAAATTCCATAAATCAATTAATTTTAAAATTAATAAAAAAAATTATACATATCTAATCTCATCTAATCTAATCTAATCTAATCTTTCTAATCTAATCTAATATATAAAAATGAAAATTCTCTGTTTCTCTGTTTCTCTGTTTCTCTGTTTCTCTGTTTCTCTGTTTCTCTGTTTCTCTGTTTCTCTGTTTCTCTGTTTCTCTGTTTCTCTGTTTCTCTGTTTCTCTGTCTCTCTGTCCTCAATCACGCCTAAACCGCTAGACCAATTTTGTTGAAATTTTGAACTTAAGATCATTGGGGACCGAGATGGTTAAAGGGTACTAGAAATGTTGATCCGAGGCCTCGGCGGGGAGGCTACCTTAGAAGCCGATTTTGAAATTTAGGTATATTCCGATAAAGTGTTGTAGCGTTGGACCGGCGCCGTGACATTTGTCCGCGGGACATTTGTCCGCGATGAAATTTGTATGGAAAACTTCGCGGACAAATGTCATTTTGCAAAATGTCATTTGTCCGCGATTGTAAAATGACATTTGTCCGCCGCGGACAAATGTCCCAAAATTAGCGGACAAATGACATTTTGCAAAATGACATTTGTCCGCGATTGAATTTTCTAACTTTAGCGGACAAATGTCATTTTGCAAAATGTCATTTGTCCGCGATTGATTTTTCGAATTTTTAGCGGACAAATGTCATTTTGCAAAATGTCATTTGTCCGCGATTGAAATTTTTAATTTTTAGCGGACAAATGTCATTTTGCAAAATGTCATTTGTCCGCGATTGATTTTTCAGTTTTTTTAGCGGACAAATGTCATTTTGCAAAATGTCATTTGTCCGCGATTGATTTTTCAATTTTGGAGATACTGCAGATTACGTGAACCACTCAGAATCGTCTGAAGCTTGGAAAAGGGAAGAGGGGTAGAGTCCCCCCAAATTGTTCATACATTTTGTATATGCAATTTTTTTTTTTTTGCCCGATTTGCCCCTTAAAGAGAGGGTGGTGTGGGGCGGCGGGCGGGCGGGTGGACTGGTGGTTGGTCAGTGGGATTTGCGGCTAACGCCGCAAATCCCACTGACCAACCACCAGTCCACCCGCCCGCCCGCCGCCCCCCACCACCCTCTCTTGTTGTGCCGATTCTGATTGGTTCACGTCATCTGCACTTTAGCCTCAAATTTTTAGCGGACATATGTCATTTTCCAAAATGTCATTTGTCCGCGATTGCTTTTTTTAATTTTTAGCGGACAAATGTCATTTTGCAAAATGTCATTTGTCCGCGATTGATTTTTTAACTTTTTAGCGGACAAATGTCATTTTGCAAAATGTCATTTGTCCGCGATTGATTTTTCAGATTTTTAGCGGACAAATGTCATTTTGCAAAATGTCATTTGTCCGCGATTAATTTTTATCGCGGACAAATGACATTTTGGAAAATGTCATTTGTCCGCGGCGGACAAAAGACATTTTGAATCGCGGACAAATGTCATTTTTATGTCCGCGATACAAAAACAAATCGCGGACAAATGTCCCGCGGACAAATGTCCAACCCCCCGTTGGACCCTAATCGACTATTTAGAAGACTGGGTGTGTTAAGGCACCCATCCGAGGTTTTGGGTTTCTGGGGAAGGGGCTATGTAATAAATTGTGATATTCCGTTTTTTTTAGTGCCCAAAATCTGTATTAAAGTATTTTGATATTAATATAAGTTCGGTACTACCGTGCGAAGCCGGGTATTTCGACTAGTATTACATAAATTGCAATTTTAGAATCTGTCGAGTTTATTCAATAAATTTTAGAAAACCAAAAATTATAAAACTAAAAAACAATACTTTTGACTTTTGAAAAAAAAAAATCCCTATAAAAAAAACGTAATTCAAATTTTTTATCATGAGTTTTTCGAATTTTCAGAAACGCCTAAACATTATTTAAAAAAAAGAGAACAATCTAAAAAATACTTGGTAAATTTCCATTATAAGTAAAATATAAAATCTGCCAATTTTATTGTACGAAAATAATTGTTATGTTTACAATTATTTTATTTGAGTTACTTTAAAATGCTTAAATTTTTACAACCCTAAATTTTATTTTGGTTTATTTTTATACATGTAACTAATGATGCAAAGCCTTAATATTAGACATACTTATTGAGAATATCTGAAGTAATTGAGAAATTTTAGTAACCGTTGCAGTGTAATGAATGAGTTAAGTAAAAAGAATTTTAAGATAGGACAAATAAATTTTGATTAAATTTTGAAATGAATATCAAACTTGTAAAGAATGCTAATTAAAGAATTCTAATGAAGATCGGAAGAAAGTATTATAAACAATAAGCAATAAGAATATATACTACATAGACACTCTATATTCGAAAATATAGGTCAATTGTATAATAATGTGACTCATTATTATAACCTAAGCGGCGAAACATGGAAGGAACGTCAACTTATATATGAATAATGAATCTTAATCTTAAACAGAAATTTGAAAATGTGTTTTAAATTAGATTTTCTCAATAATTTTACCTCAAAACTTTGTACACAGTTTCCTCTTTTTTTTTTGATAAAAACTTCATTAAATTTTGAAAAAGTTAAAAAAAAATAAAATTGTTATAATTCGACTAACGAACACAGGAACTAAAAATAGTTTATTAGACAACCAACGACGTGATCAGATTAATAAAGATACTGTGATAAAAACAAATATGTATCTATATGTAATTTTATCAGTTTTCTTTGAATTTCTTTTTTATTTTTTTTTTTATAAACTTTCTTATAACCAATTTTGGACCACCGTATATTTAAAGACGAAAATTACTTTAATAATGCATTTTTCTATTAAAACTTTTGTTGAGTTATTCTAATTGAAATTAAATTTTCATGTATACACATTAATTGGAAAATTTTTATGGAAATCGTAGAATTAGCCGAAATATGTATTTCATATTGTGAAACACAAAATAATTAATGTAGTACATAATAAAAGATATTGGATTAACGAAAATTCACTAGTCATCTATATTTGATAATTTACTACGGAAATAATTTATATACCACTTTCCAGACTATATCATTATTATTATTATTATTAAGTTATTTATTTTCTGAATTTTATAATTTTTGTACATTGTACAAGTTATTTTTATTTAGTTTAGAGTTCAGGTTATTTATTATCCTATGCAACTAATAATAACTAATATGCTCACACTAAAGGAGATACAAAATTGTTTATCAATTTACGAACTATCTATATAAATAAAGAAAAACAAGCTATTTCTGACCAGTATATAATAAAACTTAGTGCTCCTTATTAAACTATATCATTATTAAATTAATTTTATTCTAAAAGAAATGTTATAATAATTCATAATTTTTCCCGACAACTAGACTTAGTCTTAATTTTCTTGGAAGGTAATTTCATTATTAACCTATGCACAACAATGTTCTTCAAAATTAAATTGGACAGACGTGATGGACGTACGTATATATACGTGTAAAAAATTCAGTTTAAAATTCACATTCATCTTTATTATTATTTTATGGATTTTTGAGTTTCTATGAAATAAATTCTATAAAGCAGTAAATAAAAATTATACTAAAAGCATTACATGTGTAATTTTACCCAATTTCATCTCTAAAGATTATCTAGAACCGATAATGTAACAAAAATTTAAAAAAAAATGCTCACTAAAGTTTTCATTCCAAATATAAGTTAAAATAACATCTTTAACTTTAAGAAAAACAATTTGAAATATATCTGATCAACAAGAAAACATTTTGTTGATAAAGAAAGTGTAAATATACATTCAGGATTTTGAAGGAAACTGAAAATTGATTTCCAAATAAAAAACATTTGAGTAAACTCTCGATTATTATAAACAAAAATATTTCCAAGTTTAAGTTTTAACAAATGAAAAATATTGCACTTATCTATATTTTAAACTTATTTTAAAATTGTTAATTGGAATTTTTTAATTTCATCTCATCAAAATTAAAACAAAATTTGAAATATTTTGAAAATAATATGTTTCTGATTGTCATAACAGAAATCCTTTCGTTCCAATTGGAAAAAAAATTATAATAAAATAAATGGTATACAAAATAAAGGTTTAATTCGCTGTGTTCGACTGTAAAAGACATTTTCTGAACGAAAAAAAGTCTTGTTCTTTTAGAATCTGTGATTTTTCAAAAGCACGTTCGTAATTTTTTTTTTTTTTATTGAACTTTGAAAATTTTGAATTTATCAAACAGGATATTTGCTATTTGACAAGTTAGACCAATAAATTTTTCAATCGGTTTGAAGACCATGGTTTTTGTATTTTATTTTTTTTTATATTTTCTAATTTTTTTTCGTAGGAAAATAATAATAAAAATTAAATTGATTTACAAGATATAAAAATGAAATTTTCTTTTATAACACAGAAGACCAAAATAAAATTTTACTTGATAATAAATTGTTTGAAATACCAAAATTAATGTCAGTTTTCCTTTGATGAATTTAACGAAAAAGAAAAATTATCCAATCAAATATATATAAATGTAAAATTGAATTTTTTTTTGACGTTATTATATCTTATATTTAAATATAAAGATCAAAGTATGTGGAAAAAATTGAAAGATTTCTTATCAACCACAGACGCAATAATTGAATTTATTTAAAAATAATTCTAGTTTCCAACTTTAATTTTTTTTCTTAGGCAAATAAATTTGTTTAAATTTTTTCAAGGTAATTCAAATTTAGGCAAATTTTTCTCATCAGCATGAAAATGGTGATTCTTGTAAACAGTATGTTGTTATCAGGACATAGAATTAACATTATCAACATATATTTTTATATTTTGATGAAAAATTTGAATTTTTTGTCTCAAATGTACTATTATGTTCTCTTTTATTTATATCATTTCAATGAATTTGATTTATATACTTAATTGGTTAAAATGAGCAATGACATTTGTAACACTTAATATCCTGTAATCAAAGAGATAAGTAATACATATTTTTTTATATTTTTGAAAAAATCATGATTTTTAAAATACAGAAAATCAATTTATTTCAAAATTTTTGTTATTTGAAAAGGCGCCGTGACATTTGTCCACGGGACATTTGTCCGCGATGAAATTTGTATGGAAAACTTCGCGGACAAATGTCATTTTGCAAAATGTCATTTGTCCGCGATTGTAAAATGACATTTGTCCGCCGCGGACAAATGTCCCAAAATTAGCGGACAAATGACATTTTGCAAAATGACATATGTCCGCGATTGAATTTTCTAACTTTAGCGGACAAATGTCATTTTACAAAATGTCATTTGTCCGCGATTGATTTTTCGAATTTTTAGCGGACAAATGTCATTTTGCAAAATGTCATTTGTCCGCGATTGAAATTTTTAATTTTTAGCGGGTAAATGTGATTTTACAAAATGTCATTTGTCCGCGATTGATTTTTCAGTTTTTTTAGCGGACAAATGTCATTTTGCAAAATGTCATTTGTCCGCGATTGATTTTTCAATTTTGGACATACTGCAGATTACGTGAACCACTCAGAATCGTCTGAAGCTTGGAAAAGGGAAGAGGGGTAGAGTCCCCCCAAATTGTTCATACATTTTGTATATGCAATTTTTTTTTTTTGCCCGATTTGCCCCTTAAAGAGAGGGTGGTGGGGGGCCGCCCCGCGGACAAATGTCCAACCCCCATTTGAAAACAGACCTTCCGAAGAAAAAACAAAATGTTTTTTCCTAAAAGTAACAATTATTCGTATTTTAAGTGCGAAATAGAAAAACACCTCTATAAATTTATCTTGCAAAATATGCTCAGCTGTAAAATTTCAAATAATTCGAAATACTGTTTACAAAGTAATTGTATTTGAAAAGTACTGAATATTTTTCGAAAAAAAAGTAATTTTAATTGACAAAGCTCTGAATACAAGTAATTATGTTTGAAAACTAATGAATCCATTTTTAAAAAAGTAATTGTAATTGAAAAGTAATGAATATAATATAGTACTGAATATATTTTATAAAATTTTTTAGAAATGTGTTTTAGAAATGTGTTTAAGTTAGGTATACAAGGTTGAAAAAATACTTCAATTTGACGAACCAATATCTGTGTAGTGTCGGATTTTTTTAAAAAGAACATCTGGACTTCTAGACTTGACTACATAAATGTGATACATTAGTCTTATAATTTCCTTCAGTAAGTTTTGAAAGCTCAGTTCTAAGTATATACAATAACAAATACAAACTTTAATTTTGTACTGGTACAAACAAACTCTTGCGATTATTTCAAAGAAAGCAGCCTTCTTAAATAATGAGATAAAAATATATTATTTTATAAATTATAATTTATCTCTAATTTTTTCCCCAGAGAATATAAATTGATTATAATCAATCAAAAATAATTAATATTACGATATTATTACATTTATCAGCAGAATTTATTTTACAAGAATTTCATTACAACAAGAAGAAAAAATATATTAATTTTATTAAAAATAATAATATCGAAAATAAAAATATTTATGGTTATATTACATTGAACACTATACATAACACGCATATAACCAAAATAAATTTAATCTACAAAAAAAAATTGAAATTTTACCAATTTTCATTCTTCCGCATGATTTCCCACAGCATGCTTTTGGGATAGGGCAATAAATTAATTCATCAATAAAGAAAAGTGATAAAACTTTAAGATTTTATTTTAAAGAACATTTTTATGAATAAAATTTTATATTTGCATTATTAAGTATATAAATGTAGGCAAGTATAACAACACTATTTTTATTTAATATTACGTTTCATTTAATTATCATGGAAAATTTTTGTGTAGACTTTGTATAGACTGGGGTATGTAGTGGATAATTTTTTTTTTGTTTATTTTAACTTGAATAGTATACAATTATATTAACATCATGCATTGTGATTCGTATATTGAGATATCTTATATAGAATAAATCATATTTAATGCGTTGGGGATCGTTATGTTGTATTTAGTGCTATAGAACTTAGATCACTAAATGGAGTATTATATGCGTCAATACACATGCAATCATTTAGATGCATCTGCGTAAATAATGAAAAAATTTAGATGCATCAGCGTATATAATGAAAAAATTTAGATGCATCAGCGTAAATAATGAAATCATTTAGATGTTTCGTTTTGAATATTACGTAATACCTAAACAAACATAATATCTCTCACAATATTTCAATACAGCCAAATACAAAAAAAAAAAAAATGAGAAAAAATTAGAAGAAAAAATATTCTCTCTTTGCAACTACCTCTCCCCTACGCATTAAAACAGTATATTGGATATGTAAACAAAATTTGTTATACAACTCGTTCTGTATTTACACAAAAATACATTGACACTTGTCAATTTATATCACTCGACCTTCGGTCTCGTGATATAAGTATTGACTCATGTCAATGTATTTTTGTGTATACAGAACTCTTAATTAATAACAAATTTAGTTTACATATTCAATAATCTACTATTATATCGTATATTGTAATAAATGTAAATATGGTTTGTTTTATTAACCGATCCTTTTACATCGGTATTAAACTTATAGTGTACCTACTACATAAAACTACATGAAATCATGAATCAAGTAGAAATATTCTGAATTTAATCTCATTTTCTTCACACCAACACTTATAATCATTCAAAGTATGACTGTATTCGAATAAAGCAAAAAAAAGGTCAAATTGTGTATAAATTTTGCTGTAACTTATTTTCTTCATAAGGTTCAATTTAAATGAGCTCTAAATATTTTAAATCAAATTAATTTATCACGAAAATTAATTTTTTTGAACACACCATAATTTATTCAGGAAACATTATAATTTTGGGAAAATTCAACAAAAAAAAAAGTATTTTATTATTAAACATTAACCCGAAATGTATACATTTTTTTTTTTAGAATAATTATGTTAACAATCATAAAATGTTTCTATACACTTCATTGATTTTTATTATTATGTATACAAATTGATTCATTGAACAACTCTCGTAAATAAATAATTTGATTTCTAAAAGGCTTCAAAATTAATATATAAATTTAAATTTTGCACTATTTTGCAATAAATAATTTATTTTAATAATAATGTGTGAATAATTTGTTCTAATCTGTTAAATAAATTTATTCATAAACTTTGTTTTTTTTTTTATTTAACAAAAAATATATTTGCAAAGTCAATAAAATGTCAATTTAATAATTATTTACTTGAATAACATCCAAAAACTATTAGCAGTATCAATTATTATGAATCTGCAATAAAATTGCAATCATAATCAGAAGAACTATTATTCTAATTATAACTATGTAAATGTTGTTGAATGATATCTTTCCAACATAAGACAGTATCGATATTTACGTTATTAGGAAAATAAAATTAAACCTGGTATTACAATATCCATATAATAAATCATCATAAATTAAATTGTTTTCCGATCAATTAATTGTTTTGACAAAATATTGGCGTTATACCAGAATAAAAAAATTCAATGGAGCTGTAAAAAGAATAATTCAAAACAGTGCAGATTGTAAAAAAATTAAAGAAGATGCGATTTTGGGAAGCCTCGACGCAAGTGTAAAACTATATTTCACTATAAAACTTACAAAACAAAAAGAACAACTTTAAAATAGATAAAAACCATTTAGTTTACAAGGACAAAAGAATTTGTTTAACATTTTATTAAAAGTATTGATTGTGATACAACAACTGATATTAATACGCTCTTTATAAATTATGTATGTCAAATTCAAAAATGAAAATTGTTAAATTGTCATCGGAAAGTATTTATTTGTTGAAAACAAAGTTTTTGTAAAATGGTAAAATAAAATCTTAACGTCATAAGAATTTTTTTTTATTTTTTTTTAATTAAAATTGTTCCCACAATTCAATAGTTAAAAGAAAACAATTTTCTTAAATTTACAATATAATCAAAATAATTTCAAAGTTTTGTAAGTGGCCATAGTATATAACCAGAACAAACTATTTATAAAAGTTCGTGTGTGCATGAAACTTTTTTCTTCTTTTAACCAGAAAATATTGAGAAAAAAATTTTAGAGGTTTATTTCAAGCATTGTTTTTCATTTCCAATAAAGAACTTAAATTTAAATTTAAAAGTTTTAATGAATTTTAGTCCTCAATATATGTACATATATACATTATACAAATATATACATTATACAAATACAAGAATGTATATTATAAGTTTAAAAGTTTTTCAGCTTTAGCAAACTAAAGTAAAATTTTCTTTTTTCAATAATTTTTTTTTATTCCGATCACAATAAATTTTTGACAACATTGACAGAACATAAATTGTTGATTCATTAAATGAAAAATTAAATATTTTATTATAAAGTTTCTTTTTTTTTTTAATTAAATTGTACCCGTTAAAGTTGAATTTACGTGAATTCAATTTTTGAAAATAAAAGTTTTAAATTTTTCGTATTGATTCTATACTAAATTTTAAGTATATTATTTAGGTCACTACTGATGTCACATTTCGTTATTATTTGGCCTTTTTCTCAATGGCTCAATTTTATAGGGAACTCTTGATTTTGACATAAAAGAAAATATTTAGAAGAAGTGTTATAAAAATTTTTATTTCATTATATGGTAAATATTTTTTTAACTCCCTATTTAGTATATAGTTCATTTCCTAACTAATTCCAAGTTATTTTATTTTAGTTGTGTTGTGAAACCATAAACACTGAATGTTAACAATCGAACTATTTCGACGATATTTTTGAAATTTTATTTTAACAAATAATTAAAATACGTGTAGATGAAAAACAGAAATTTAAATATTAAGTATATATGTACATATAGTTTCAAATATCGCTGTGTTATAAATTAATCCAATATTTGGAATACTATCAATGAAAATATAATATTCTATTGGCTTAGTGATTGTGATTACATTTTGTTGATGTCATGCTGTTAAAAATATTTAGATATTATAATAATAATGATTATTATAGCATAAACTAAATTTTGTAAAACAATCTAAAATAAGTAGTGAGCAAGTAAATTATTTGTTTGATTTTGTATTAATTTTACATATAAAGTTTTCGCATATTAAAAATCATATTAATTAATTAAATTTTTGTTTCAAGAAAATTTCAAAATCTTTATTTGTTTTACATTACTTAAACTTTGCGAAAATTTTGGGTTTAATTTCAACAAAAAACCAAAAAAAAAAGAAAATGAATAAAAATTGACTATTGACCTGATCATTTTTAATTAAAAATTTTACAGCTTTGAAATAAAATTACAACCACTACACTGGTGGAATTCACTTTATAATTTTAACGTTATTTTTCATGTTTTATTTTATTGCCCAAATTTCAGAAAATATTTATTTTGTGGTTTTTTTTTTAGATAGTAGGTACTTTATAATGAAAAAAAAATTTCATACAAAAGTAATATAAAATGTTTTTCTAAACCAGCAAAATAACGTACATACATTAAATTATAAGGTTTGGTTAACGTATTAGGTATAAAATTGCAACAAAAAAATTTGGAAGTTGTATCTGCAGATTTTTCCAAAATGCTCGAACTTTTAATGTTTAAAAATGTAAAATTCCAAGTTTTGAATTATTTGGGTTCTGCAAATAATTTATTAAAAACAATTTTCTGTTCAATTTCTCGTTTACTCAATATTTTTCTACATAGTTGTAGAACTTAAGTAAAAAATGTATACATGAATACCTAATAATTTTTTAATGCGTTGGGGATCGTTATGTTGTATTTAGTGCTATAGAATTTAGATCACTAAATGAAGTATTATATGCGTCAATACACATGCAATCATTTAGATGCATCTGCGTAAATAATGAAAAAATTTAGATGCATCAGCGTATATAATGAAAAAATTTAGATGCATCAGCGTAAATAATGAAATCATTTAGATGTTTCGTTTTGAATATTACGTAATACCTAAACAAACATAATATCTCTCACAATATTTCAAAACAGCCAAAAACAAAAAAAAAAAAAGAGAAAAAATGAGAAGAAAAAATATTCTCTCTTTGCAACTACCTCTCCCCTACGCATTAAAACAGTATATTGGATATGTAAACAAAATTTGTTATACAACTCGTTCTGTATTCACACAAAAATACATTGACACTTGTCAATTAATATCACTCATCACCAACACTAAGATTTATCAGCCGTGTAGTTGAAATGTAAACAAAACTTTTCGTAGGGATAATAAATAAAAAATTCCCACTAGTTTTCAAATTTTTGTTCGCTTTGTTGGTCGGCAGTAATTTTTTTTGCCATTTTTAGTTTAGTTTTTTAAATTTAAAAAAAATTTAAATGGAATAATATTGAAGATAAATTAATAAAAAATCAATATTTTATTAGTTTAGTAAAAAAAAATAATTTTTAACATCCAAAATAAAATAAAAATCCTTCATTGGACAATTTTTTTTCTTAACTACAGGTGGATTTTTACTCGTTTTGTTTTTTTTTTGTTATAAAAATCAAATGAAAATATTTGTATAAAATTAAATAAGATTTAAATTTATTTCCAAAAATAATTAATAAATAAAAAAATTTAATATCAAAAAATAAAACGAAAAAAACTTTTTTGTGGGTATAGGTAGAAGGTAGATGCAAACCTATATAAGTAGATGGGTACCCAGGTAGATAAACGTAAGTGCAGTTGACGTACACAAGACCGATTTGGACGAAACTTGGTGAGAAAGTAAAACCGGTTCGCCTAAAATTAATATCCCAGAAATTTTCTACCAATAAGCTCTCGTTTCAGAGAAATGCACCCGGAAAGTTTTCAAATGCTGGGTAGGTATCTACTTGTATTGTAGTAACCAAATTCTTCGTTTTTCATAATATGTAGTTTTTTTAAATAAAAATTTGTTGTTCTGAAGATTTGTTGTTCTGAATGGAAGACGGCAGCCGCCTCTTCCAACCCCCTTAAGAAACTTTTGTTTCCCGATTCGGATATCGTTATTGAGTATTTTTAATGTACCTGAAGTAGTATGTATACATGTCCCTGATATATAAAAACTTTGAAGGGTCATTTCTCTGAAATGGGAGCATGTCGGTAAAACATGTCTTGGATTTGAATGTTTGGTTACTGTCTCTACTCTTTCAACAAGTTTCAGAGAAATCGGGATTGTGTGTTAGCTGAACTTTATCCAAAACGTCTAATAAGAGCTAGGTACCAGTTATGTTTTTACTTTATAGAAACTTTAATTAAATTAATTTGAATTTTTTTAAAATTCATTTAAAATTAAAGATAAATTATTTATATTTGGTATACCTAGAGCCTAGAAATTATAACAAAAAAAAATTCAATTTACTTTACCAGGATGAAAAAAAAATTATGGATTAAATTTGCTCGATTTATGGAAACTTTCATTTAAACAAATACGGTTTTTTTTCTTAAAAATTAATATTAATCCTGTAATAAATCACATTTAATAATTAAATTATATTTTTTTGCTTTTAATCCCATTTTACAGATTAATCTTTAGGTTTTGTATAGGAAATCTCATAGGGTTTCATACATTTGTTATGATTTTTATGCCTACGAGATGCTGTCTATGTATTGTTTTTTTTTTTAATAGGGGGCTTTTAATTTATGTTGGTATTGTATCACTCAACCTTCGGTCTCGTGATATAAGTATTGACTGGTGTCAATGTATTTTTGTGTATACAGAACTCTTAATTAATAACAAATTTAGTTTACATATTCAATAATCTACTATTATAAGTCAAATTTAATTTATTATATTTTTAACTTTTTACATTAAACAAAAAACACTAAACACTACTAATTTGAAAATATGTAGAAGGTTGAAATGATCAACGTTATGGAATGTCTATGACTTCCATAGGATTTCTGATCGAGTTCAATCTCAAAATAACGTATTATTAATGTTAAAGCTATTTAAGTATATTTCATTTTCAAAAAGATTTTTTAACATCTTCAAATGAAATAAGTTAATTAAAAATATTTTTCTTTTTAGTAGCTTATGTGCTTAACAAATATGAATTTAATAATCTTCTTTCATAAATTTTGCATTCACATATTATGTTGAACTATTATATACTCTTCATAGCTTACTTTTTACTCACGGATTAGGAAAATTTTTTTAATGCGAAAAACATTCAAATCAAGTACATGTAGGTACAAAGAATAAAATCACATTCACTAGGGTGACCAGTCCAATTGTAGATTACAACTATTACAAGTATCCTTAGAGTATATTCAAGCGTTTTATCAACAAATACTTTTGAATTGTTTTTAGGCCAAATCACTACACTATGACTACAAAAAATACCTTATAATTAGCGCATATTTTATTTTATTTTTTTTTAGTTCGCTAGATAGTTTCAAATTTCAATTTTATATTATTCTAAAACTTTATATTTAGAATAAACTTTTTCATCTTTTTCAAATATGATATCATGTAGTATTTTGCTTTCAAACTTGAGTAAATAGAAACGAATTTTGAAGAACGTTTTTAAGGGAATTTTCGTGAGGCAAAAACATATTAAACCTTTTTTTTTAATGTTTTCTGAACTTTTTACGTTTATTTACATCTATATAATAATTTTAGCGTTACAGAATTTTATTCATACTAAGATCTGCCTTAAAATAAAGGAAAACAGTAAGTAACTTTGAAACTAATATCGAACCTAAAATACGCGAAAAACTACAGCATTCGTTAGTAAAACATATACAGTAATGTTTATTTAGTTTTTTGCCTATTTTACCCTACAATAACCATAAACTTATACACATAATAATAATGCATCATATAAATACATAAAATATGAATAAAAAAAGAAATTCATATTTGGCGTTCACTATACAACTGCTTGATATTTTAACAAATACCAATGCAATCAATTAAGATTCATTAAAATCAATTTAAAATCCCGCATAATATTACAGAACGATATTATTTTCAATGTTTTTTTTTTATTTCTTCTACATATATTTTTGAAATTTGTTTTTTTTTTTTTTTATTATTATTATTCCGCTTGTTATTTCGAACAAAATATATTTACTATGATGCTGTTTATTATTTTTTGTTTGTTATGTACATGTACAAATAAATAATAAAAAATTCCTAGATATGAAATTTTGAATAATTTTCTAGTTATTCTTTTTTGTTTTTTCTTTTGTGCGAATAAAAATTAATACATAAAAGGTGGTAGTAAAATTTTATGCTTTTTGATGCTTTTTTTTTTTAAAATCTGGTCTGCAAAAAAAATTTGTAGCGACATGTTATCATGTATTTAATATTAAATAGTTTTTTTTTTTGGTTCCATAGAAATATCAAAGGACCAAAATCAACATTTTATTAAATTTTTACTATATTATGTAGATAAATATTTCAATAATAATTGACTATATAACTCTTTTTCAATATAATTTTTTTTATGGAAAAATCAATAAATAACATTCATAAATTATAATAACCTCAAGCAATGTCTGGATATATATGAAGTAAAATCAATTAATCTATGGCTTAATTGAATATTTAAAAAAATATTTAAAAAAATATTTAAAAAAATATTTAAAGTTTAAATATTAAATATTCTGATATAGGTATATAAAAAAAAAGTTCAAAATAAAAATGGTAGCATTTTTAGAAATGATTCTTTAAAACTTTTGAATGTAGTTATGTCGTAAAAAATCCGTATGACGGCATGAGAATTATGAGATCATTGAGAAATTCTTGCTCGGGCAGTTAAGGTTTTTATTTAATATTTAAAATTATGAAATGCTAAATTAGTTTACATACTATATTTTAGCGCGAAAATTATTCTGAACAGAATGAAAATTTAGTTCCATTTTATTTTATCCATTCGAATGTTATAATAATTTGAAACAATATACCGAAGTACACCATTTTATCCTTCAACATAGATTAGAAATCAAATAATCGGGAACTTCCACTTTATAGTACAAGATAAGACTATTTCCGACTGTTTATAGAAGTACCAAAATAACCAAATACATACTAAATACTAAAGCATAGAGATATTTTATTCGTGTTTATTCATTTATGGAGAAAATAATTAACTTTAGTAAAATATCGCTGATCTTGTGAAAAATTTATTATAATGTAACATTGCAAAATACTGTGACGACATTGAACAATTATTAAAAACTATCAAATTCAAAATTTTGAATTAAATTTATGGGTACCTGAGTTGAATGTTCTAAATTAGAAATTGTAATATACTAAGTACAATACTAAGTTATTCAGAAACATTATAAAATTTAAATTTTTTTTCAATTGAAATAAGTTTTTCTGAAAAACTTAACGCAAAAAAAGAAAAAAATAAAATTATTTTCTTTACGGTCATAAAATTAAAGTTTTTAAATTAAAACTTTTCAAATTTTCATTCATTAAGAATTGTTTTGATAAAAAAAAAAAAAACTAAAATTATTATGTTTTTAACAATGCAATTATCATAATTTCCTTCTTTTTTTTTTTTTTCTAAGTAAAATTGGTAATTTTTTTTTTTTCATCGTCCTGGAAAATAAAACAATAACCGAATCGAAGAAAAAACTGTTTTTAATGGCTTCACAATTTGGAAAAAAAAAAAAAAACAATTTTAAGTTTTTAACAGTTTTTTTTTTCTTCATTTTTAGATCATAAAAATAAATGTTTTTCTTCAAAAGGTTATATTATAAGAGTGTGTTCCCAAACATGAAATCTGACATTGAATTTGTCTCATCTGCAAGGAGTGCTTAAATTTTCGATTTTGTGTTTTTTTTATTTATTTTTTGTTAGTTGAAAGTAAACCTATAAAATGAGATGTTAATGGGAGAATAAAAATTTCCCTTAACAGATTTTTTAAAAATAGAACAGCACTTCGGAACGATTTTTACGTCAAAAAATCTTCAATTGTAAAATAACAGCAGCTGTGTAATCGTATGGTTCTAAAATCCTGGAAATGAAAATAATATTTCTGTTTCTAAAATAATTGTTAGTTTTGGAACGGACTCTAACTATATGTTAGAATTGATTTTTTCTTTTAAAGTATTTTAAATGAATATATAAATTTATTTTTTTTTTTTGCAAAAACAAGTGATCGTTTGAAAAATTTTAAAGTTTTGTCAATAAAAAAAAAAAATAGCTAATAAAGATTTCGGAATTAAAAACTTTGTGCGATTTTTAAAATATAAAAAAAATATTAAAATGCAATTTGATATTAAAAACAAATTGTTTAAAAAGATACAAAACATTAGTTTTCTAATGTGTTCGTAAAACATAATAGCAATAGTATTTTCATATGGTCAGTCTAAAATTTTAATTTTTGTATAAGAATCATGGTATAAGGTAAAATATAGTTTAGTATAGTAACTATATTATAGTTGGTACAAAAATGTAGTACTCATAGGTGTATCTAAAATTAGGACTAACATTTAAGTCTCAGAGTTTTTTTTAATAAAAATCTTTTTAATTAAAATATTCGCTTAATACAACAAAAAAAAAAACTTTGATTAGTTTAACAATTTTCATTTAAAAAAAAATACTATATAAACGTGGTGAAAATTACAATTATTTTTATAACTAAAAAGTAAAATTTATTTTTACTTTAGTTTTTACTTCACTTCTAAATTATAACATTATTCATTTCACTTCACCACATCTAAATGCTTAATTTTTATTTTCTTTTCTTCTTAGTTTGTTTTTAAGTTTATTTTTGAGATACAAAATAAATTTATCTACGAAATTTCTTTGCCATAGTGGCAAGTATGAATATTTTCAATATCATGTACCCAAATACGGCCATAAGGAAAACAATGAGCAAAAAATACAATCGTCCAATTGTAGTTAGAAATAATCCACCGATAGAGTCGATAGAGTGGACCTGGAACTCTGTTCAAGCATTTCATCTTCAACAACCGTCTGTTTTGATCCCATAACATTGTCATTGTGACAAATCTTCGAAAAATAGTTTTTCAAGATAAGATTTAAAAAAAATATATAAGTACATATATAAAAAGAAATCAAAAAAAGTTATTATTTAATTTAATACATTGGTTTATTCAAAACCTACATATGCTAATATTGTAATAATGTAAATTTTGTATTAATTTTACCGTCTTGAAAAAAGAATTATACATTTTAATTTGAAGTACGTATTCTTTAGTTTAAAAAAGATTCACGATTAGTTAAACTACTTCATACATTTTTGTTTTTGTTATGAAACAATTTTGTAGTCATAGTCTCGTAGTCAGATGGTATATATACATATTGTATAAAGACATATTACTGTTTTTTTTTTATCCAAGATATTCATCAATTAATTTTCTTAAAGTTCATTTTTCTATTTAAGGTTAATTGTGCACGTAAGAATTCTTAAAATAAACGTACACATATGCAAACTTATAATTTTCCTACATGTTCAGGTTTTATTAAATATAGGATAAAACCTCAAATGTTAACATTCAATCATCAAAACATACAAAAAAATCAAAGTCAATGAATTACCCAGAGATAAAAAATTAAAAATTATGTGATGATAATAATGATATTATATCAAAGTTACTTTGGTAATTCATAATAATTTATAATTTATAATAAACATATAATTGTAAAAAAGACAAGATGATGCTACCACTGATCTTCTTAACAGCCCGAAAGAGAATATAATACAATATATGTATTTATAGATTTCATTACATAATTTTTGCTTACGCTGACAACAAAATATAATTTAACTTATTATATTTTATGTATGAGCATTGTATGGAATATACTTACTGTACATATGTTATCGAATATTTTACAGAGTTTTTGACATTATCATTAGAAATTCTCTATTCTCTATATTATATACAGACACTTTTAAATGAAATATTTTTTTGTCATTGGAATACAGAATAACAAACTTCAAAGACACAAATATAAAGATTGAGAAATTTTTTTTAAATTTAAAACAAAATAAAAGAAAAAAAATTGTTAATACGGTACGATACTGTTCAAAATTACTTACTGATATTTTCTATATATATGTATGTAAATAATATAAAGGGTTATAAAAGTCACTTATTAAAAATTTTCTTCCCATAAAATGCAATATTAAATTTTCATGATAAAATGACCATTCATAAAAATAGTGCAATTTATAAATTCAAAGCTGGAGAAACATTTGAAGAAAATATTGGGTGAAGTCATCAACCCTTTTTGTTTTTTTTTTAATTCAGTTCTTTCATTAATTTTCTTTAACTCTTTAATGAAACATTTTTCTACGTATCCTAAAACTTATGTCCAGTAAAATCAAAGCGTACAGAAATTTAAAAATTTTTTCTCAAAAATTTTTTTTTTTTGTATTTTGAAAGTCGTCGTCATAAAAGACGTTGAATTTTTTTTAAATTTCCTGTAAGTGAAATGTATGAACAAATTGGAAGAACACAGTCAAAAAAAGATAGACTCTAGACCAGCGGTCGGCAAACTATGACCCGTGGGTCACGGAGTGACTCAAAGCATCATTTCATGTTACCAGCTTCGAAATTTTGAAGTAGTTCCCAAATCAATGAATATAGTTTTTGCTTACAGCAATTGAATATACAAATTTTTTGTTTACAGCAATTGCATATAAAATAGAAAGTTTTCCTAGCAATTGTTTTTGTAAGCCTAAGATAATAAATAAATTAACTTTTGATTTAACTATTTTTTTTTAAATTGCTTTCATATAAAATTGCCGCTGACCCACTATAATATCTCATTTTAGGCGAATTTTACCCACGACCAAAAAAGTTTGCCGACCGCTGCTCTAGACTGTTTTTTATATACATAAAAATGACTTTCTATTTAAGCTAACCTGTAAGATACAAATTGTTTTACTATTAAGAAATGAAATGATAAATTGAGTTTTTAAACTAAACTTAAGGGATTGTGTTTTATTCATATAAATCATCATTGCTTACTTTACTGATATAACTAAATTCTCAACAATCATTTTAATTTAATTTTTTTTTTTTTATTAACTTTACTTTTTACTATATACTACACTTGGCCAAACTGCGGCTCGCGAGCCGCATGCGGCTCTCGTTCCTCTTCACTGCTCTAACCACGTTTGAAGAAATATTGTTAAAAATTGAATTTAAAAATTCGCGGCCAAGATACAAACACATAAAACAACAGCATCTACTAGTAAAGAATAAAAATTTTCTATAAGTATTTTTAATGCATATAAATGTATTTTTTAAATAAATTATGAATGAAAATAAAGATAAATGAAAATGACAATTAAGACAGTTTACATATTTAAAACAATTTCTAATTGCGGCTCTCGACAATTCTGATTTTTGTAATTTCGGCTCCTGTCGGGATAAAGTCTGGTCACCCGTGATATACTATTAATTTTTACCATAACGATTTTTTAATAAACAGATTTTTCACATTATAATAAGTTCCTTTAAATTTCAATAAAAAATAATAATTCCTAATAGTTTATTATTGTATCGCATAACTTTATAATAATACTTATTTAATAAAAAAAAAATTTCTATATAAAAAAAATTGAAATCGATAAACAATTTAAAAAGTATATATACCCTTTTTTATTCCATTCCTAATTCTACAAAATTATTTATTTTTAATTTATATAGTCGATGTCTATAAGAAGTAAAATTATTGTCCTTGGCAAGCGTTTTCCATTAAATTTATTTATCTAATAATTTTTTTTTATTAAGTTCATAAAGGACAACAAAAAAAAAATAAGAAAAAAAAACTTGGATCTTAACATCATTACATAGTTTTTATAAAAATATGTATTTTTTTTTTATGTATATTATATTGAAATCTATACATCGACACAATAAGGTCATCATTGATAATGTAAAACACTATGTTACGCTGTCCTCCTTTAAATTGAACAAAAATTATTTTGTTATATGAGAAAACTTTAAGTCCACCCTCAGATTATATAAGTACCATATTTTCTTCTTTTTTTTTTTTTTTTTGTTATTTGTTTTGCTTTCTGTTTTGTGTGCTTTTTTATTATTATTTTCAAAAATAATAAAATATTATATTTATATATAAAAGATTTTTCAATTTTTTTATTCGTTAGCAAAATTGTCAGTTGAAGTAGAGAGTTTATTGAGTAATAAAATTAATATGGACAGATTTTTTTTTTCTCGGCACTCAGTTAAATATTGAATATGATTTTGTTGATTTATTTGATAACCCATGTCTGCTTGTAGGTATTGCTTAAAAATATTTAATTTTAAATTTTAGAATTTCGAAATTATGAACTTAATATATTAAGTATACATTTTAAAAATAATAACTTTTATAATGGGTAATATGAGCTTAAATGAAGTGATGACACTGATTTCTTATTTCTTATTGTCGAAATATGCGCATGAAGTAAAATATTTAATTTTTTTTTAGTTCATATATAAAATATTTAAGAGCTCTATAACTGAAAATTTGCAGATCATTTTTCTTATTGTTTCATTTTACAGATAATAAAATCTTATCAAAAAAGTAACAGAGATGGTTTGAAAAAAAAATCACTGGTAGAATTTTACAAAATTACTTTTTAAATTAATTTTTGCAGAAATTAAAATTACCTATTTAGAAAAATTAAATAATTTTTATAATAAAATGGAATTATTTTGGAGTGAGTTGGAAAAAGCTTTTGGATAGTGATATTTTACTTTATTTCTGTGTCAGTTTTTTTATAATCTCTTTCCTTCGCTGCACAATCTCAACAAAATATTTTTAATCTTTTCATATAGTTTGATTTCTTTCTTATTTCTTTCAAAATTCTGTCTTTATTTAAACTAAAACCATTTTTTCGATGGCAGGGCTTTTAATATACTTTAAAAATATCAATTTCCTTCTTAAATATCTTCCTATAAATTTTCCACAATTATTGTTATAATGAAATCTATATACAGAAGCACACATACAAAGTTTCCTGAATATTTATTTCTTTAATGGAATTATTGAAAATGACAAAAAAAATATGACATTTTATAATGCAAAATAAGACAATAGGATTGAACAAATTCAAAAATCTGTTACCATAGAATCTCGATTGTTCATTTGCATTTACACTAAATTATTTAAATTTGACATTGTAATAATTATAATGATCTTATACTTTGAATGTATTCTTTCTATAAAGTCTTTATAGTTTTCAGCATTTACTATATTTTCATATACGTTGCTTATTGATTAAGTAAAGAATTAATTTTTTTTAATTTTTTTGTTATAATTATTTAGATTTATGCATTTATGCATCATTGGGAAAAATTATAACTCAATCGAGTATAACTTAAAAGTAACTTAAATAAATAGAATTCATATACACATATTGTGATTGAGTGCGTTATTTGCGCCGAGATTTGATCATATTAACACATTTTCATTGATCATGATCTACATAATTATAATATGTTGTTTTTATTAAAACAAAAAAATATTAAATTCATATTTAGGACATAATTTGTATATATATGTATATAGAATACATTAGCTTTATAACCGTACCTCTATATAATATTTGTTAAAAAAAAGAAAAAATTTCTCAAAATGATAACTGGTGAGCGGACGTCTCTCGTCGACATCTTGAATATACATTGAAATAAAAATTAAAAGCATGGATTTAATTAAAAGCCAAATAACTGTCTTATGTTGCTGAAAAGAAAGAAAAGATTTTATTTATCGATTTTTTTTTTCTTATTTTATTCAAATCTCTAAAGAAATCTAGGAACTTACTCTAGATGTGATGAAGAAGCAAGAAAAATAAAATATATAAACAGCTTATTTCCCAATATTGCTTCAATACACTGTGGTACTATTAATGAGAAAAAATCTATTTTAAATTTAAAGAAGAAGGAAATTGTACAGAAGAAAAATATTTTTTTTTAAATATAGACAACATGTACATATAAAGAAGAAAATAATTTTTTTTCAAACAATTGACTCGAGAATGCATCAAATATTCAAATTAGAGAAAATTATTAAAAAGAAAGACAATATTTTTTATCAGATTTAATAATATTAATATTCTTTATGTTATTTTGTCATTCTTATTATTTTTGTTTAAATATATATGTATATATATATATATATGTATATTATGTTTGTTATATATTTGTGTTATTTTAATAATGAATGAAATCAAAATAAAATAAGGTTAATGGAAAATAAGAATTTCTTTTTTTTAACTGAACTATTATAAAAATTATTTTGATTCAGCCATTTATTGATGTTTCTATATGTTTTGTATCTATAATTCTATATACTTGTACAAAAAAACATAGACAACAAAATAAGACTTTATATCTTTTTTTTTTTTATTACAAATTCCTCTTAAAAAATAAAACTAACTAAAAGTTTGTCTTTCTTAGCTATGAATTGCAGGATTATTTTGGGAAAACATTTAAACTGTATCAAATGGATAATTTTACCAATAAATAAAATAATCTCTCAATTATAAAATTCATACAGAAATCTTTATCTTTACAATTGTTAGAATTACGCATCAATATTTTTTTACCTTTACATAAAAGAAACTATCATCAATGAATTTGCAAAAATATTTTGAAAACTATTTATTTTCACTTTACATAATTCACGCTTCTTGGATTTTCCTTTTCTCTAAATTTATGTTATATATATAACACTGTTATATACACTGAATTCTACATATATTCATATTTTATTCAACCCTCAAAAATACTTTAAAACCTATTTATCAAATATAAATTATAATTTTCATATTCTTTATTATTCCATAAATTCCATAAATTCTAGATATTATATTTATATTTTAATCAGATATATATATGAAGAAAAAAAAATATATAAAGTCACTTTAATAAAT
This sequence comes from Hybos culiciformis, assembly GCA_964007475.1. NCBI lineage: Eukaryota > Metazoa > Arthropoda > Insecta > Diptera > Hybotidae > Hybos > Hybos culiciformis. The sequence continues at coordinate 35,535,024 of OZ023273.1, read as the reverse complement.
TGAAAATACTCTTTTAATGGTAATATTTCAATCAAATTTACGCACATATGAATTTAAATAAATAATTCGATTTTATCAGATATAAAGTATAATCTCTATAATGCATAAGCGTATTTGTAAATTCTTGCTTTAATATATTATATATGTAATATGTATTATTAACATTAAAAAGCTTAAGAAAATTAATATCTCAAAGCTATAAGTTTATTGATCTATTGAAAAGAAAATATTTTACAAATACAAGGTACCTATTTTCAATTTTTTTATTTTATTTTGTAAAAATAATTATTTTTATTACACATTCTCAATTTAATTCCAAATTTTTTTGCCACTTTTTTTGTCATCAATAGTATCACAAAACAGTATCTTGAGGTAAGTAAATATTGAATGTTCTGGAAATTGTTATTTATTGTTGTTGGTTTTAGAGATACTACAGTCAATTCTGTAATATTATTAGTGATTGAATTAAATTAAATTAAATAATATTAATTAGATAGCTGTTAGCAACAGCTGTTTCCCCAGACAACTAATTTACAAACTTTCTTCAAAACTCAATAACATTACTATACATATACAGTGGTCATATTCGGGCGTATTTAGAGCGTAACAATATTCACATTTTTCTTAGCGTACCGATTGTTACAAATTTCGAATATGGCCACTGAACACATTATTTTTTTTCAACCACAGAACAATATCTTTTAGATGTATGCGAATTTGAAAATTTATGCTTCAGGATAGTTACAGTACAATATATTTTATTTCTTTTTTTTAATTCAAAAATATAATACCTATCTTACTTTTATTTTCCACAAAAATTTAATTTTTTTTTATACTTAATTTTTTTACTATAAAATATATTTAAGATATGATATTATGGTGACTTTTAATGTAAACATTTTAATTCGATAAATATGTGTTGATGACAAGTCAAATAAGCTTAAAGCTTCAAACCAAATATTATCACACACAGGACTTTATACAATTTTCAAAAAAAAAAATAAAATAAAAAAAAAAGGATCCTTGTCAAGAAGAAAAACATTTTTCTGCATATCATTCTGAAATTACCTTCAAGGCTAAAAGTATAAAAGTTAAATAATATGTGAGAATAATGTTTATATAAATATTTCCGCTTTATGAATAAGAAAAAAAAAACATAAAAAAATTAAATATTTCTGTCATAAAATTACATTTAATTCACATCCTTATCACGTCTTACATTGAACTTTTTACCTTTAAATTGCAAAAAAAAAAAATATGTATATAGTGTGTTCTTAATAATTTTATTTTCTTTAGAAAAGTTTATTATCACTTTAAAAAAATAAAATTTATTTGTAGGGTCAACTATATAAAGTTTTCAAATAAAGCTTGTATGTAATATCAATAAAATAAAATAATGTATTTCGAACTATTTATGAATTAGTTTGTATTTTTTTTAGAGGGTCTAAATCTAAACGATATTACTTAGTTTGTAAACGCAGCCGACTTCAGAAATTTGCACTTAATTAAATTATTATTTTTAAATTTCCACAGTTGAATAAGAAAAAACCTAATGCCTTGTTCATAGCTGCTACCGTAAAGTAATTTTTGGAGGAATGTTCTGGAAACCTGTTCACAAGTGATGTTTATAAATTTTTATAAATTATCTTTACTTTTTCGTTTTTAAATTATGAAATTGAATTAATTTCTGTAACACATTTATTCTATTTTTAGTATTTTAACCATTCTCAGAGTTTAATCCTATTAATAATATGTAATAGTATGTTCTTACTATCTTGAATTTTTTTTTATAAGACTTATGACATAAATAATCAAATAAAAAAAAGAAGCAAAAAACAGTAATAAAATTCGTTTAAAATTTTCTCTTTAACATTCATATAAAATCAACTTTTCAACTTTTTTTTTAACTTAAAATGCTGCAAAGTAATTATAAGTTTCGTTAAATTTTAACAAAAATCAAAAATATAATAATAATAATAAATTCAAAAATATAAAGCATAAGTACACAATTATTTTTACTTTAAAAACTGAAAGTATTTCAATGTGAAATAAAAATAAAAATATTTTCGTTCGTTAACAAATTGAAAACATAATAATAAGAACAATATATAGAATCATACATCCATTTTGTTGCTTGTTACCCAGTTGAAAAAATAATATATGTTTATCAACATTTTAGTCTTGAATTACTTAGAAATTCTGTATTTATCAAAAATATACAATCACTTTATTTTTGATGTTCAGATCAAACGAAATAATAAGTCAATAAGAGATAATAACTTTTTCATAAACAAATCGTAATATAGTAAGTAGTAATAATACTTGGTGTAACAATGCCTGATACAGAGTTGTAATCAAACAAACAAGGAATAACTTAAAAAAATGACATTTAACTACGAAGCTGTCGTCTAGTCAATTATTGGAAGAACTTTAGCGAGGTTAGTAAGCCTGAGAGCAACACAGGAAACTTCTGAAATTTATTGCTTATAACTATTATTTGTGAAAACTTTTTATTTGAAATTACTGAAACATTATTGAATTGTTTCAATTATAATAGAAAAAAAATAGCAATCAAAATTTTAACCAATAAATTTTTAAACATAATTCCTTTTCCATAAAGCAATACAATACCACTAATCTACCACCTAAACTAAATAGTTATCTCTGAAACCTCAATAATAATTTTCATCTTAAAATAGTTATGTGTACAATGTTGTATATATACCATAGAATTTTTTCCACAGATATTTCCTATCATAGTTAATTCTCTATTTTTGGTAAAATAATAAATTTAAGTGGATTTATAAAACAAATTTTGTAAGCTCGAAAAACATTCAGGTGCATACAATGCTAATCTATGTCATAGTCAGATAAAAAAAAAAAAAAGAATAAATAACTTCTTCTAGTATTACTGACTAAAATTAATTTATTTGTAAGCTTTTAGAAACACAACAAAGTTTTGTTATTTTTTTTTTTTTTTTGAAGATAATAATAACTTCGCTACACTTCAGGTTAGCAACCATGAATTTCTTGGTTTGAAAGTAGGTTGGCGAATGGGGTGACACACTTATAAAAGATGGTTTGGTTTGAAATTAAAAAAAAATTCTTTGTAAAATTAAAAAAAAATTCTTTGTAAAATAAAATTTTATTTTTTCGTAATTTAAAAAAAAAAAATGAATTTTTTTAATTTAAAGAAAAAATGGAAAATAAAAATAATATTCAATTTTTTTTTAAAAATATTTTAATTTATTTTCTTTTTTGACAACCTACAATTTATTATTATTTTTTTTATATCGAAGCATTTTAAAGTATGATTTTTTCTGTAAATTTTCTGTAAATTGACAGGTTATACCTTTTTTTTTTTTGAAATGCAATAAAACTATGTAGTAAAATTTCTAGGTTTATGTCGAACCTACTTTCAAACCATGAAAAAAAAAAAAAAAAATTTATATGGCAAACCAAGTAACAAACACAGAACGAACCCATTTTTTTCTGCAAAACATGGAATTCTGTGTTTGTAACCTGAAGTGTAGCGAAGTTATAAAATAATGAAAAATAGCAAACAAAAATATTTGGGATAACGAATTAAATTATACATATTATTTGTAATTTAAGATATGAAACTATATTTACTCTATTTGTAGTAATTATAATGCTAACGATGATTTTCGAAATTAAAATTCAAACTAAAACCAGAAAAAAAATCTAAATAAATGATAAATAAAAATTTTTATTCCCCGATATTTCTTTAAATTTAAAACGCAAATTGATTTTTGTGATTAACATTACAAACACTTATTTTTTTTTCAATCAATAATTAGATTAAATATATTTTATCCTTTTCGTTGATGTGGTAAAAGTATAAAAACTAATAAATCGAGATGCAATAAAATATTGCTTTAAACTGAAAAAAAAAGATGGAAAATTTCACTTTTTTTTTTTTTTTGCTAGCTATAAGAGGATCAAAAATGTTACTTGATTTAATATTCATTCTGTATTATTTTTTCTATACATACATAATATATATATATTATTTTCCCGGATAAACAATAAATTGCTTTTTAATGAAAATACGGATCCATAACTTTTTTTTTTCCTGGAAATTTTTTTAATTAAAATTAAATGAAACACGTTCATAAAAAAAAAAGAAAAAAACAAAAAAAAAAAAAAACAAACCTGTATCAGAAAGAAATTTCAAATATAAAGTGACAGTTATCTAATTTTAAATTACTCAAAAATTTGACATAAAATGTTTACCCATATAATAATTTCCCAATGACCACTTCCTTCACAGTATGACAACAAAAATAAAATTGAAATTTTCCTTGCTTGACCTAAATTATGAATTTTCATTTTTTCTCTCACAATATCAATAAATATAATATAATGTAAAATAAAATATTTTTAGTAATGAAATAGAAGAATCAGTTTACAGTGAAAACTGATTTAACTTGATTTTTGAAAATAAATTCATTTTACTATAATGTTTACGTAATCGTTATTATATATAAAAATGATGAAAGTTTGATATTTTTGCAATACTAGAATAGAAATTTATTTAAATTATTTTTTTTGGAGAGTTTTGTTGGTCCAGCATTTTTCCATCTATAGGATATTTAATACAGAAAATTTTTTTTATACATAGTTAACATAGAAAATAAATGATATCTTCTTTTTGTCAACAATACTTGTATGAATTTACATTATGACTATATTATTATCGTTGAACACAAAATCATAAGGGATTTTCTTTCACTGAAGATACAAATCAAAGATAATACTAGCTATTGTAAGGTTTAGTACTACTTACATTTAATATACATAATAGTAGATTATTGTATATGTCAACTAAATTTGTTATTAATTAAGAGTTCTGTATACACAAAAATTAATTGACACGAGTCAATACTTATATCACGAGACCGAAGGTCGAGTGATATAAATTGAGAAGTGTATTTTTGTGTAAATACAGAACGAGTTGTATAACAAATTTTGTTTACATATCCAATATACTGTTTTAATGCGTAGGGGAGAGGTAGTTGCAAAGAGAGAATATTTTTTCTTCTCATTTTTTCTCATTTTTTTTTTTTTTGCATTTGGCTGTATTGAAATATTGTGAGAGATATTATGTTTGTTTAGGTATTACGTAATATTCAATACGAAACATCTAAATGATTTCATTATTAACGCTGATGCATCTAAATTTTTTCATTATTTACGCAGATGCATCTAAATGATTGCATGTGTATTGACGCATATAATACTTCATTTAGTGATCTAAATTCTATAGCACTAAATACAACATAACGATCCCCAACGCATTAAAAATTATTTATTGAAGAGAAATATTTTTTCTTAAATTTACACATTATATTATGTACCTTACCTACCTATGTTGTACGCATATGATTATTAACAACCATCATATTTTTTTCTTTATTTTAAATACAGAAACAATAAATATACTCACATAAATTGCTACCTCGTATTTTTCTTTTTAAAATACATAACATACATATTATACTTATGCATATAATTTGTGTTTACAATTGTATAGTTGTAGAGTTTATATGTAAATATCAAAGTTAAATCGTCACATGTTTTGTGTACCTAAATATTTATTAAGACAATTATCTGGTATTTCTAAAGTAGTAAATAATTTTAATTTTTAATTACATATATTTTTTTATAATTCACACTTGATAAAAAAAAAATTTAAATTAGACAAATGAATAAAATTAATGAAATTCTGAATTAGTTAATTAAATATTAATTAATTACATTTCAAAATATAATATTTAATATTTTTTTTTTTTTTATATTTTAACATTTGACTTAAAAATAATTTAAATGTTTAGCAAACATTTTTTTTTTATTTAAATTCTCGTTAATAATGAATTTTTGTCCTCAAATTTATGTACTTGTTTTCCAACAAAGTACTACTGAGGTATGTATATTAATTGGAAAAGCGAATTTTTTTTTGTAATAAAATGTTGCAAGCTCGAAATGAAAGAGAAGCTGAAGGAGCCAATATACTTGAACATTCGAAATAATATTTTCCATTCACAAACATAAGTATCTTAATTCAACACTGCAGTTGACATAATCTGAATTATAGAAAAATTCATAAGGCCAAAGAGTATTTAATAATAATGTGTGGCCAATATTTATACTGTTTACCAAAATTATAAATGATAATCTTTAAATGAAAATTTAAAATTTGGTTATACATAAAATGGTATGTATGAATTGAACACTATACACAATATAATTTTGATCATTCAATTTAATTTTGAAATGATTTTTCCTTTTAACTATTATCATCATGAGCAAATTATGCAAAATATTTTTTCTAAAAATAATATGTGGCGAACTAAAAACAGGATGCTAAACTCCACGAACGGATTTCCGTTTTGTAGTTTTTATTTATTTTTTTTTTTTTTATTTAAGGATATATATATTTTATTAAACAAATCTCTACGTATTAAAAAAAAATTTTTTTTTTTTTTTAGTTCCTCTTTCGCATATAATTTTATAGTACGTGAATCATTATATCCAGTACGCTAGAGAAATAACTATGTTGAACTGTTACAATTTCAACGAAAAAAGGAAAAAAAAAATATATTTAAAAAAAAAACATGAAATCATAACTATATAATGCAAGCATAAACAGAAATCCTTATTTTTTCTTCATATAATAATTCTGATGCCATGTATATATTTTTGAAATGTTTCAAACGATATCAGCAATAGAATATTATTACATAGATTTCTCTCTAGTAGCCTTTTTTTGTGCATATCTGATGTATTTCTTCGTGAATACTTTTAGTGACAAACATGTAGAAGCTAAGCTAAAAAAAAAATTATTATCATTTTTATAAAACAGTGTTGTATGGAATTAAATGTTTGTATTAATGTATGAAAAATTGTAAATACACGGAATATATTATATAGTTACAAAAATAATATCAAAAGAATAGGAACAGTGAGAAAATGTATAATGCTCAGTTACACAAAATCCTAACCTGCGAGTCCTTTTTTTAAGAGGACACGATTTTGATGAAGTTTCAGAAATAGAAATTTTCAAAAAATTAAACAAAATTTTAAAACTCAACAAAAATATTAAATCCGAAATTTAACTTTTAAACTTTGCAATCATATGATGGTCTGCATAAAAAAATGTTATCTTAAAAAAAATGTTATCTTAAAAAAAAAAAATCAATTAAAAAAAAACTTTTATTAAGTTCTAAAAAATATTTTCTTTAAATCTTTAAGTGAATTTTAGATTAAAAATAAATTTTAGACCACAAAAAAAAAATCGTGATTAAAATTGAAAATTATTTTTATTTTATTTTCTTCGTTAATTTCCTTTTTTATTTCACCTGAATTAAAAAATATGAAAAAAAACTTCTTTACATTTCGAATAAAAAAGATTTTAACGACCTTATTATGTTGAAATTGTTGTCTTAAAAGTAAGGTTAATATAGCTCTGCGTATAAACCATCATACGACAAATATTTCTAAGTTTATTTCTAAGTATGTGATTATTTGTAATATGTATAAACTGATCAAGAAAAACATTAATTTAAATAATTGTAAACATTAGCAGTAATTTTACTCAATGCACATTAAATCCTTTATTATCCTTATATTATAGAATATATATTTCTCTGTGTTTATTTGCAGTATATATATAATTTAGATACATTTAGTTATCCTTCCGCGGTTACTATCTATAACACAAAATAGTTGAAAAATTTATGTTTTTAAATTATTAATATAATAAAGTAATATGTGCACAGTATAAGTATGAGATAAAAAGTAATATGTTATTTCATCTAAGGTTCCGAAATATGTATATATGTTATGCTTTACATCATGTTGAGCACATTTTCATGTTTTTATATTTGTAGTTTAATTTTTCTAACATAACTATATACTTATACATATATGCAATTCCAATCCCAAAAAGGAAGCTTTTACTTAGTTTTTCGCCGCCATAAAACATAAAAAATTTATGTACTGTTGTTTTTTTTTTCTATTCTATGGCAAAAGTTTAGTAAACATTTTTCCGCCTAATCGGAAAATTAAAGCATAAAATCTTATGTTTTCCAAAGAGAAATTATTATGCAGAGAGAAAAAAAAAGAAAATCATTGCAAAAAAAATTCATTAATGTTCTTTTTTTTTACCACAGAATGATGTAATGTAAATATTTAAAGATAAGTATATCTGTTATACATATTCACGTATTTTTTTAAGAAGGTATGTTATGTACATTTTACTGTTCACACAATGTTACAAATAAAATAAAAAATTGAGGATAAACGTGGGATATTAAATATTAATTATGTACTTTATGTTTGAGTTTTAAATTTTAAATATTTACTTTTTATAAAGTTGACGCTGACGAGAAGATTCGACAAGAACTATTTTTATTTTGTCTTTTCTTTAAAAAAAAAAACATAATATGTAATTAAAAAAAATTTAAATATCTCAAAAAAAGTATGACCACACCAGATACACCTCCAGTAAGGTGATAATTAGTACAATTAATTTCAATTAAATGAAAAACCTATCAAAAATTCTGATAAACAATATTTAAATCAATAAAATTTTAATTAGATTTTAGATTTACAGAGCTCCAACAACAGATATCCATTTCTAGGATTTTGTAATCAAACTAAGCATAAATAAGCATAAATGATTTTTCAAAGCTGTTATAGTTATATAGTACTCTTTACATACATAAATTTGTATTATACTGATCAAGCTATTTAAGATAAATAACGTTTTATAAAGGACACCCATGAACAACAAGGAAACTAAAAACAATTGGAAAGCAGAAAATGTCTTTGTTATCTTAGGTTTTCTGCTTTGATCTCAACATAACAAAAACAACAAAAAAACATAATAAACAATTTATTTTCCGTAAAATCTGTTAATACTCTCTAAAGTTTACAAAAAAAAAACAAAAAAAAACAGAAAACAACCTTGACTTAAACAATTTACATCATATTAAAACATTTCTTATCCATTTATCTTTATGATATTGTTTAAAAAAAAATGTTTTCTTTTTCTTTTTTCTTTTAAAGAAAACATGATATTTTCTCAAAAATTTTGTTTTTAATTTTATAATATGAATACAAATTCACTTGAAAGATTATGGAAAATCACCTAAATCCTAAAAAATTTGTTTTTTCTTTTTTCCATTTCCAATACACTAAACAAAATCCTCGGGGAAATAATAATAAATTGATTTTAAATTTTATATTAAATTCTAAAGACATTAATATTTTCGAGAGTCTGACCACAAAAGTGACATTTTGACAACAAAAAATGTCATATTCAAAAGTCAATTGTGATTAGTAATTTTAAGAAAAAAGGTTACAGAAGTTAGGAAAAAGATTATAGAATTTTTTTTTAACTTTAAGAAGAAGGAAAATATAAAATCCAAACTCAGAAAAAAAATAAAATTTATAAAATGATTTATTGATAATTAAAAAACTTTAAACGGTTGTACCTGTACCTTTAACTTCAGAGGGTAATTGAAGAACGGAATCGAAGTATGGGCCGAGTCGTCGCAAACTCTGTATTAGCTTCGTTTTTATTTAACAATTAGAGTTTTAGTTTTTATTCCAAAAAAAAAGTTTGTGACTACACAATAGCATTTTTTTGCTCATATATTTTTTTTACTTTCCCTAATTTAAAGTACTCGGAAATCCATGCACTTTTCATACGAAAATGGTCCAAACGAAAAAATGTGCCAAGCGGAATATAATTCGTATTTGTACCTTCCATTTGTAACAATTTCGTAGTATAATAAAAATTAGAGTCCTTTGAATATTCCAAATGGTACAAATTCGTGTGAGGTTCTCAATTTTTTCTTTAAAAAAAATCCTGGCAAATTTGGAACTGATACAAGAGGCCCAATATCCTTTAGAATTTTTTTAAAGAAAAGTCATTGGTACATGTGTACCAAATCTGGTCAATTGGAACTATAAAAAAATACTATTTTGATTTTAGATTTTAGATTTTAGATTTCAGATTAAAAAAAAATTGTTTATTTTCATCGTATTTAAGCTTTAAATTTATTTTTTACCATAATCAATGACACCTATTTCATATTATTCGTTGACCGTGGCTTATTTGCTGACACATTTCCTTTTAATATTTTAGAATTTTATAAATAATTCATAACATTTAATATCTGAATTTTGTGTATGTACATATAATTTTATATATATATTTCTGATATTAACATTTTTTATATGTACAGTAAATTATATTATATGAATGTATAATGTATTAAGTTTAAAAGTTAATTTCCTTAATAATTTTTGTTTTCTATATATAAAAATCTCAGCTTTAAAATTCACTTTCTTCTATCATAAAATTCCCATAAATTTTACTGTTGCACACACAAGGAATATTAATTCGTGTATAACTAACCATATCTAAATCTGTTTTATTATGTATATTTATATGAGTATTATATATATATATAATATAAATATAGAACATAATATTTTAGTCCTTAATTCACATTCATCCTTGTAAACATTCTTAATAACAGGTTATGTATTTCTCTGTTATTTTTCGTATATTCTTTTCTTTTCTTTTTTCGCCCTTTAAAAATTACAAAAGATAACGATTTTCTGATATTATTACCATTATATCGAAAATATACTTCAAGGTTGAATAAATAAATTTTAATCATTTTATTACAAAATATACACCATTCTACCTTGATTTTTCCGCTTTAAATGTTTTTATTGAATTTTTGTTCCTTTTTTCTTTTTGAGTAAGGATAAAGTCTTCTTAAAAACCGTGTATTTTATGAAAAGGAAAGTTTATTAAAGGCATAATTTAGTAGGAAAATATTTTGTTTTTCCTTAAACTTTAAAATAATATACTAGTTATATAGGAAAAACTATGTATGTAGTACACATACGATCCTTATAATCAAGTAATTTATGTAGAAAACGAACTTTAGTTGAGTTTATAAGTTTTATATTTTTAATAAACAATGAACATATATATATAAATATATATATATATATATAAATTTTGTAATTTTCAATATTTCATTGTTATTCTATTCTACATAAACATGTGCTGTTCATAAATGTTACTTTTGTGTACCTAAAAACAATCTAACGTCGTAGTTTATGCTATAGATATGGTATGTAAAAAAAAATATTGCTGAAAAAATTCAATTTCTATAATTGTTGTTAAAAATTTATTAAAAAATTATTAAAAATTAAAAATAAAATTATTAAATTAAGTACTTATTTAAATTTTATGACTACTGTGTAATGATAAATGGTGATGATGTAAATGGTTTTCTTCTTGGCAACACCAGCAAAACGTCAAAAAAAGGGACAGTGGTTCTTAAAGGAATCTTTTGGTTTTTTTTTATTCCTGCAAACGCAGACATAAAAACTGAAAATGTGGCGATCTAAATTATCCGTGTAAATACAAAATCTTTTCTTTCGTATTTTCAGATCTCTTCGGGCTCTGGATATATTGATAATATAATTTAAGGCTACACAACAAATTTCCGATGTTGACATAATCATAAAATAGATTCATTGAAATCCAATTGATCAAATTTTTGTTTAATTATTATTATTTTTTCTTTGAGTTTTTTAATTAAATAATTTTTCAATTAAAATTTTATTTTTTAATATTATTTCACAAACACAACATTTTTATTAAAAATTAATAGGTAGGTAAATGTTTTTTTCAATATAATATATACTTATTAAATGATTTAAGTTTTTAATACGGATTTGTAATAAATTATTTTTTTAAATATTATTTTTAATTTAATTTAACTTTACGCGCGTAAGTTACTTTTACGTCGTTGATTTTTTACATTTACGAATACGAATTACGTCGACCATAACTCTAGTATTAGATTACAATACATGGATGATAATTTGTTATTCTTGCGAGTTGTGTATACACACAAACACATAGACACGAGTCATATTTATATCACGAGACCGAAGGTCGAGTGATATAATATTGACGAGTGTCTATGTGTTTGTGTGTATACACAACGAGCTGTATAACAAATTTGATTACCATGTATTGTATACTGCTTTAATGTGCATGGGAGAGGGAGTTGAAAACAATACATTTACAATGAAAAAAATAAACAAAAAAGTTCAAAATGAAGCAAGGAAATAAAATTTGATTAATACGGAAGTAAATTTATTTCTCGAAATGATTTCAAACCGGATGATTTAAGATCAGCTAATTCCTAAAATATTAAAAAAAAATTAGTAATTTTTCCAAAAAAAAATTATTCTTTTTCTTTTTTGCAAAAAAAAATCGAATAATTTTTTTTTAGAAAAATTACTAATTTTTTTTTTATTATTTTAGGAACTAATGGTCTTCTTAAATTTTATTTAATTTTATTTTTAATTATTAAAAAAAATAATAATACATAATGTTATAATTATTTTTTTTTATAATTAAAAATAAAATCAAATAATAATTATATAATTATAATTTATATTTACAATAAACAATCTCCTTGTTGCTGCCATTTTCCTCGTTTGTTGATAAAAGAAAAAAAAATTCTTACTTGACATTTGACAATTGACAGCAAACTTTATAATGACAACAAAGATATTTTCAGGGTTACCATTGTTCTATTTTTATTCATTTTGTTTTTTTGAATAAAAATAAGTGCAATTTTTGAAGTGTGGTTTAAGTTTTTGCACTAAAATCCTACCACACTCGTTTAAAAAATTAGTAGTAGAGGTTCGAAGATCCTTTAAAAATGTAGATTGAAACACATGTTAAGAAAATTCATCGACTGATCGACTGGCCGCTTTTTAAAAAAAAAAAAAAAATAGACGCGTATTTTTTTATTGGTTCTTTTTTTTTTTTGAAGTGAAACTTCTTTAGAGGCATTGTGATTGAGAGTGAAAAAAATGTAAGTGTCAAAAACCGAACAATTATTGTCAAAAAATAAAACAAAATTCAAACGATTATTGTCAAAAAATAAAACAAAATTTAAACGATTATTGTCAAAATTCAAACGATTATTGCCAAAAAAAAAGCAAAAAAAAAAGAAAAAAGAAAAAATTTATGTGTCAGCTGATGATAAAACCGACAGCCGCTAGCAACTTAATGAAGCTTATCAGCGAAATAACCTACTCTATATTAGCTCAGAATTAAAGTCGAAAATACTATTTTTTTTTTCGATTGAAAGGGAAATATAATTTATTTTAAATTATTGAATAACAAATATTTCATTTATTAATTATTAGTGCTAATTTTCAAAAACTTTTTGGAATACAAATATGTATTCTGAATAAAAATGTTCCAATGCACCTATTTTGTAGATAATTTATTTATGATATTAATTTTTCTTAGTGTAATTTGTAGTTTGTTGGTGTAATTTATTTTTGACATTAAATTACACTAATAAAATGCAGGAGGAATATTTTTTTACAATTCCTTTTCAGAAGAAGTACTAATAAACATGAAATTTTTCAGGCATATTTGCAAAAGTTATTTTAGGTTAAACTTTTCGGGCAACAAAAAGAAAACATAATTTAAGCCACGCTGCTGTTTTTTCATACATTATTGTCGCTAATAACCGGAATTGTGTTTACAGCTTAAAATATAGTAGAAATCATCTGCAATCAGTGTTGCCATAAATCTAGCCATTTTGAAATAATTTTATGCCAGTAAACTTTTTGAGCTTAAAAAGTATTTTAGAATTTTTAAATGCTTTTATCTCTAATATGGTGTTCGCATTAGGAGAATATTTGTGGAATATGCTGTTTTCCGGAATATTTCAGGAAAATTTACTGGATTTTTCATATAAAAATATATTCCGGAATATGTATATTCCACTTTCATATTCTAGTTTGTCAGAGTTAAAATTCTATATTTATAGTTACTTTCACTCACTTTTTGAAATTTTGTTATAGTTGGCAACAATTTTTTTTTGTAAAATTCGAGTCAAAATGAAAAAAAAAAAAACAAAATAAAATTGATAAAAAGTGAGATAAAAAGTCAAAATTTTCAACAACAAATTTCTAAATTTTTGTATACATCATTAAATTCCACTTCTCATCAAATTTTGTAATGCGAACGGTAATTTGTTTTCCGGAATATAAGTGGAATTTAAATTAGAATGCGAACAAAGGTATAAGCAGTCGCTGGGTTTCAATTTTTTCTAAGCCGCCGAATTCCCCAAAACAAGTAATTTTAAGTCGACTGACCGCAGCATTCGAAGGGCAAAAATCAACTAGTCGCCGTCGAAAAAATCGATCGGCGTCATATCTTATATGCACTTGGCCATTTTAAATATTTATTTAGCCTTCCCAGAAAATACTACTTCTTCCGTGTGTCCCGAGACTCACATATTTTTTTTTTGTCAGAGGGAAAATATAGATTTTTAGCATTATAAACTAAGCTTTGTTTGACATTGATATGATGCATGTGAGAGGTATACATTTGCAATTTTTTTTTTTTTTGGTATTTGTCTGTATTGAAATATTGTGAGTGTGAGTGATATTATTTTTGTTTATAGTATTACGCAGTTCAAAATGAAGAATGTAAATACAATATAGAGCAATGTAAATACAATTTACATCACAGGGAAATGTAAATACAATTTTCATTCCTCTATAATTGCATGTGTATTGATGCATGTAATGGACCATTTACCGAGCTAAATTTGCGAATGTAAATACAACTTACCGAAGCCATGCGCATTAAAGCATTAAAGTATATTTTTCCTCTGAGCAAACAAAAAAAAAAAAAAAAGAACCAATAAAAAAATACGCGGCTATTTTTTTTTTTTTTTTAAAGCGGCTAGTCGAATTTTCTTAACATGTGTTTCAATCTACTATTTTTAAAGGATCTTGGAACCTCTACTACTAAATTTTTAAACGAGTGTGGTTGGATTTTAGTACAAAAATTTAAACCACACTTCAAAAATTGCACTTATTTTTATTCAAAAAAAACAAAATGAATAAAAATAGAACAATGGTAACCCTGAAAATATCTTTGTTGTCATTATAAAGTTTGCTGTCAATTGTCAAATGTCAAGTAAGAATTTTTTTTTCTTTTATCAACAAACGAGGAAAATGGCAGCAACAAGGAGATTATTTATTGTAAATATAAATTATAATTATATAATTATTATTTGATTTTATTTTTAATTATAAAAAAAAATAATTACTTATAAAATTATTATTATTTTTTTTAATAATTAAAAATAAAATTAAATAAAATTTAAGAAGACCATTAGTTCCTAAAATAATAAAAAAAAAATTAGTAATTTTTCTAAAAAAAAATTATTCGATTTTTTTTTTGCAAAAAAGAAAATGAATAATTTTTTTTGGAAAAATTACTAATTTTTTTTTAATATTTTAGGAATTAGCTGATCTTAAATCATCCGGTTTGAAATCATTTCGAGAAATAAATTTACTTCCGTATTAATCAAATTTTATTTCCTTGGTTCATTTTGAACTTTTTTGTTTATTTTTTTCATTGTAAATGTATTGTTTTCAACTCCCTCTCCCATGCACATTAAAGCAGTATACAATACATGGTAATCAAATTTGTTATACAGCTCGTTGTGTATACACACAAACACATAGACACTCGTCAATATTATATCACTCGACCTTCGGTCTCGTGATATAAATACGACTCGTGTCTATGTGTTTGTGTGTATACACAACCTGCAAGAATAGCAAATTTTCATACCATGTATTGTAATCTACTATTATATACCTACGTTTTTATATTATATATGGCTTATGACATAATATTTGCATAAGAAATGGAGTTCAAATTATTCTTTCATCCAAACTAGCAGATCCAGAAGCTAGTAAATTAAATATAAGATTAAAGGAAGAAAAAATATAATCTATGGATTTTTTGCAAATTTTTGAACAGAAAGCTGTTCCTTTAATGCTTCTTAAATACTTACTACTGATATATTTTATGCTTTTTTCTTCATTTCCAGCAGCATAAAATATAGATAAATTATTTTGAAATAAAAATGTTAAATAAATTTTTATCGCTTGCTATAAAAGTTTGATATATTATGATTTTTTACCATTTAATATTATTTAAAAGGAAACAGATTTGAGATTGTATGTTTTGTTAAAAGAAAAAAAAAAATTATTTATTATCATAGGATTTTGATAGTTTTATATAATTTTTTAACATAATAAAAACAATATTTCTTAAATTTTTTAAGGTCACCTTCTTTCAGATAACTATAAAAAGCCTAGAAATAATTAATGATTAGTGAATACGAAAATGGGGTAGAAAAAAAAGAGAAATTAAATTATTCAATATTTTATTTTTGCCAACACTGGTATCTATAACTGACGCATCAAATTATGTATTATAGAATAAAATAACTTAAAATTTTAGCATTCAAAATGTCAAAAATCCTTAAAATTGTAATTGAAACGTAGGAAAACAATAAGAAATGAACATTCTTCTAATTCTTTTAACTCTATCTAAAGTAATGTAATTATTCAACACCATATGTAGCACATAATACTTTATTATAATTTTATAATATCTCATTCATTGAAATGTATAATAATTAAATGAAAAAAAAATTTTTTGTTGTTTATTTCGGGTGGAAATAAGCACATTCATATGTATGCAAATATACATGTTTGTAAAATCAAAGTTATACATATATTTGAAATTTATTTATTTCTATCATTTTATTAAAATATTATTCCTAATTTGTCTTCATTAAATGTGCTTATTAAAACCACCTACTAACTGCTAATTATTATAAAATTCAACGAATTAATAATTTATATCAAAGTTATGTTTTGGAAATTTCATTAGTAATAAAAAGTTATCTGTTGTACATTAATATTGTTTAATTTAAATTTATAGTTTGCATTGATTACAAACAACAAATTCTCTAAGATATATTTATATATCAATAAAATAGTATTCTGGTGGTAAATTTTTATTTTAACATTTTACAACACTGTTATGTAAAAGCTAAACAAACATATAAGTTTCTAATAAAATCGCTCGAACATTAAAACAAAGAAATATTGGATTATTACATAAGAAAATCCTAAATTCTGTAGTATACCATCAGAAAGTTATCCAAAACTTTATTCTTTTTTCACTATATTTAATATAATGTAATTTTAATTCTTAATAATTAACGTCAATACTGTTTCACTTTCCTGGGTGTTTTCATCAATACATAGCAAAAAAAAATGTTTATCATTGCTACTATTACAATACACGGAAAGAAAAAAAACGTTTATCGCCCGTTTGCAGCAAAACAAATGTGTTTACTCTAAAAAAAAACAGCCATTGCAAAACTTTGAGTTTTTAAAACAAAAAAAATATATCGGAATTGACATCAAACACTTTTTATTTAGATCAAATCCGTTTTCAAATACGTTCAACGTAAACGTTTGGAAAGTTTAGAGTAAATTTTAAAAAACTCATTGTAAACAACATTTGTTTTAATTACAACTTAAGTTAATTGGACCCAAAAGAAATATGTATATATGTTATTTTAAAGTTTTTAAAGCAAATAAAACTATTTTGAATTGAAATTGACAGAAATTTAAACATTTATCTTAAACAAAAAGCGTTTAGAGCTATGTAAAATTGAAATGCTTCATTTTGGAACAAACAATATAATTTTGGGGCTAATAAAAGATGGTGTACTGCATTTGTCACAAGTTAAAAACTTTTATTGTAATTTATTTATTTTTACTTTATCAAAAGTTTTCTTTTACAGTAAAATAAATAATTTTTGGAGTGAAATTCAATAAAATTAAAATGTTTATCTCAAAAACAAAACGTTCGGAAAAAACAAAAACTAAAATTTTTTTGCTCTGTGTTTGGATTTGAATCTGTGTCCTGACCATTGCAAATCGCCAATTAATATTTTCTATTTTATATACTTTTTAAATTTGAATACCGTAGCTGAGTTGTAGTGTTGGCGAATTGCAATGCTAAGGACGCAGGTTCGAATCCCAAAGAAAGGGCAAGCATAAAAAAATAATTAAAAAAAAATTAAATTAAACACAAAAAAATTAAATAAAAAAAATAATTAAAAAAAATTAAATAAAAAAAAAATTTGTTTTGCAGCAAAAGTGCATGAAAAATAAAATATTGGCTTTAAAAGTAATCCACTTTTAATGCAATTTTATTTATTTGTTTGTCTTAAACAAATTTCTTTTGAAGGAAACTGCAACAATTGGTTTGCTTTTGCTGCAAAAGTACTAGGTATTGGCTTTAAAACAAAGCTACTTTTAATGCAATGGAGACCTTTGTTTGTCATAAAAGAAGACCCCAAACGAACTTTGTTTGCTTAATTTTTCGTTCAGGAACAACGTTTTTTTTCTTTCCGTGTATTATGATCTTATTTTAAGAGTTGACAATAATCTGTCAAACTTTAATATAACCGTTCCTTTTATTCACTGGAAAAATATCTATAATAAAAATAAATAGATAAAGTTATTTTTTTCGTTTTGAACTTATAGACTTAGACTAGACAATTCGTTAACTTTTACATAATTGTGGTAATTATATTTACTGGTAATTAATTCGTTGTCAAAATAATATCAAATAATTATTTTTGGCATTTATTGTCAAAAGCATTCTTGTTTTTATGTTAACATTTACTTTAGCTTATATAATATGATTATTAATTTTTATGCTCTGCTTCCCTATTTTATATGCCAACAAATTGAAAAGATTATTAAATAGAGAAATTAAATTTTATTATTATTTTTATTCAAAAATTTATAAAATATATGATGCCCATCCTGTAAATGAAGGATGTCATTTACAAAAATTTAATCGGGTGAAAACTACATATATACTGTTGAAACATTAAATAAAACTTTTTCCTTCTTTTTTTTTAATATATATATAAACTTATTTAATTCAGTTTTAGTTATAAATGCTTCTACCCTGCACATTTTATATAAAAAAAAAATAATAATATTTTAAATAATAATTTTTTTTTACAATATCATCAAGATTAACATGATAATCTACATTTTTTTTAGAGAAATATTTAAATGCTCTTAAAAAATTGTTATTTTTTGCTTAAATATTTGCAGTATTTAAAAATAACTACAAATAAAAGTCATCGTGTTTACATAAATTAAGAGAATTTCAAAACAAAAAAATAACTTTTTTCTTGCAAATATTAAGATTTCGATATTTTGATAACACAGAGTTCAGTTTGGATAAAATAAACTATAAAAAATTTTTTTGCAGAAAATAAAACTACGATAATTCTTTTTTTTTTTAATCATTTTTATTAACTAATTCGTGTTGATTGATTGTCCCGGAATTTAAGAAGTGAAAATTTACAATATCAAGCTGACTCGTAGTCGCGGGTGAGTGCATTTAAACAAAACATCGGCCCGATTGGATGGTTATTAAGGAATTTCAATTTTTGAGAGCCAAGGAAAAATAGTACTGCGAAATATAGCAAATATAAAGTCATTGGTTAAAGATCCCATATATAAAGGATTAATATTAAAAACTTTGTTTTTATGGATTGTGTTTTTATTATATTACTATCATGCAAGTTTTTACTTAGTTAAAGACTGCTAAGAACAAACATTACAAAAATTTAATTTTTTTAAATTCTAAGAAGCTATACTTTAAACGATTATACCATAGTCTTATAACAAGTTTGAGAATACAAAATAACGATGTATACCTTATTACAGAGTAAACAAAAGTTACGTACCCTTTCTTTCTTTTCTTATGAGGTTTTAAATTGTTATTTATTTTAGTAGAGTATGAAAATGTTGATTTATACTTTTGAAATTTATACGAGAAACAATTAATGATTAATTATCATTAATTTGTAAAATTTATTTCAATTTATCTCTTCCTTTTACTAGACTATGTATATGTAAATACTTTATGCAGAGCACATCATAAAATCATACTTAATTTATTCGGAAAAAAAGATGAAATAACATCAAATTACTATGATTTCTCTTTTATTGCATAAAAATTCTCCATTTTTTTAATATAATATATCTTCATTATGCTTTCGGTATTTCGCTATTTATTTCATTCTGAATTATTCAAGGTATCGCGTCCTGAATTCAATAATATTATAAATTTTTACATATTTTTTATGTATTTTATCAAAATTTGCGAATTCATTTTTTTTACTATATTACTTACTGATTTATGTAACATTATGCAATTTATTCAGTGTATTGCGTTTTGGCAAGGATAATAGGATAGTAAAATACTTATTAAGGTCTATTTGATATTTGATAATGAGTTTTTTTTTATAAAAAGTTTTAATAATAGAAGCTTTTAAAAGAGATTGCGAGAATAGCAAAACATCAAGCATCATTATGTTACGCGATATTGTTTATTAGGAAAATATATATATTTAAACTACAATGAACATTTACTTTGTCAGTTTTTAAGCCTAAGAAAAACTTTACTAGAAATCCCGGATTTTCTTTTAGGAAAATTAAGAATCATCATTCCACAAATGGCAAGAGATCAAGGAGACTGCACAATATTATCTGTTCATCTCTATCCACAGATATTCAAAGTAGACGTTTTCGTTCTAAATGAGTGAAATTTATAATGTAGTATGTATATAAAAATTGATTAATTATTTTAACAGTCCAAAAAAATTTGGATTGTTAAAAATGTATGATTTTAGTTCAATAAAACAAGGTTCGAGAAACTATTCTAAATTGCAGTAAAACTATTGTAATATATAAAATGTTCATAAACGATATACCATTACATGAAAAATCATTTTTCAGATTTTGCTTTCAGGATTTTTGATGTTGATGTCTGTACTTCACACATGGGAATTACTCTAGTATATTTTTTTTTACCCGTAATGTTGATTGGCTTTGTTTCAAAAATAGATAGCAACTTCCTATAAATGTTTTATCAATTTGTCTCTATTTTTAATAATAAACGACTTTTTAGTCACTCTGTGTAGGCAAATTTTATTTTACATTGTACGTGCTAACAAATTTAGAATATTCAATATTATTTAAATAATACTGTACTTAGTTTAATTTCAAAATACTGTTTGATTAATATTAATATTATGATACATTATATTTAATCTATTATTTAAATCCAAAAATAGCTACAATATTCGAATAAATTATTTAATCGTCATGAAAATATGAAAAATAAAATTAGGTTCTTCCGTGTTAAAATATTATTTATATTAATTAAAATTTGTCTGATAATCCACGCCCAATTATTAAAATCATTCTAATGTGACCACATAAAATATTGCAGATAATTTTGATTCAAGTAACTAAACTCTATCCTACTTTAGAGTGAGATAATAATTTTGTATAGAAAATAAAAACATAATGTTGTAATTTTTATGCCATGATTGCATATTACATGTACCATATCAACTATCTATTAAGATATTTTGACTTTATATTAATTTAAGATTATTTCGAAAATCAGTTTTTAAAACCAAACTATATTTTAGTTCAGTGAAAATTTGTGAGATATATATATATATATATATATGAATGTATGGCATTTTTAATTCCTGTCATTTGCATATATTACAAATATATTAAATAAAAAAAAAAATTTCCAATATTCATTAAAACCCAACTAAATGTCACGATTACAGAAATGATTGCTTAATGAAAAATAATTTTCTTTTCACACAAAAACCAGGAAAATCATAAAAAAAAAAATTTTCTGAAAATTTAATAGAATAAACATTGTGTGTAAAGCTGTAATGAAAAATTGAGTTGTTGTCTATTTTACGTCGTATACCTATTTTCTGTTAAGAGATATTTTTTTTTTCAATTTTTGTTGAACAAAAAAAAAAACTGAAAAATAATAATAATGAAAGATATTTGTACCTGGCAGTAAATATGCTTTATTTGAATAAAAATTGCTGAAAAAGATTAATACATTTTTTATTGTGATGCATTAAGACTATTTAAATTTGATGGAGAGAAAACAATGAAAAGAACATAAAATACTTTATACATAAAATAAAAATAGATAAAGTTATTTTTTTTACATATTTATATACATGTATATGTATATAAATGAGAATAAAAGACATAATACATATTTTTCTTTTCAAAATAAAATAAATCTATTTATACGAACATTCCAATTTCAAATTGTCCAAAGCTCGAAATTATTTTTATATAAAATTTACATAATTTAAAATTTTTTTTTGATTTTTTTAATGGATTTTTATGCAAAATAGTATTTGGGTAGATAGATGACGATTAGAGGAACTTAAAAAAAATAGTTAGCATCAAATAGGTCCAAGAATTGAGACTTTGACCTGAATATTTCAAGAAAATTGATATATAAACAGAGTCTGTACTTCATTTATACTGTTCTGAATTTTTAATTGTTTGATATAGAAGCTTCTGATTAACCTGGGAATCATTATTTTTTATTTAATAACTAATAAGAATTTTCGTTTTAATCCGCCTATTTACTTGGTATAAACCAGTTTTTAAGGTAGAAAGGTAAATTTATGCCAAAGTAGATATAAATCTGTTGATGATGATGATATTTTATTTCGCAGAACAAAAAAAAAAAATTACCAAAATTTCTATATAATTTTGATTTATTTTATAGCTTAATGATATATATCACGAATGGTATGAGAATTTAGTAGAATTTGAGGAATAAGTAAAAATAAGGAAAAGAATTGAAAGGCATTAATTTGAAATATGTTTACTTCATGAAAAAGCTAATTATTTCTTACACAAATGTAAGTAACTTTGTAAAAAAACAAAATTAATAATAAAAGTAAAATTATTATATTTTTTACATTTTGGTTTTGAGCATTATCATCATAATCTATTTTATTATTCTTTTAAAAATAATGTAAACAATTTCTTCTAGCTCAAAGGAAATCGTTTGTAAGCATTTTTTAATAAAACATTAATTTATGTTCATTAACTGCGAAATGTATACACAGCTATCAAATTTATGTAAACTTTTTTTTTTGATATTATTTCTAATGCTTAGTTTATAGTATTATAGTATAACATTATTATTTTGGTTAATGACTATATTGTCACGGCATATATTGAAAAGCAGCTACGAAATTATATTGAATTCAAAATTCTGTATTTTTAATACCTATTGAAAAAATTCTATTTTCATACATACAGACATAGACATATGTATCAACAAAATTTCATTTGTTCAAATTAATTATTTTGTTTAGGAATATTTTCTATTTATTTGCACTAATTTAATTATTACATTATTTTCGGTTCAGAGCTCAGAGGACCCTAGAATTGATTTTATTTTAAAAATTCTAATTTTTTCTCAAAATTAGTGAGTTTTCCTCTCTTGCTTGTCTGCGTTATAGATATTATACCAATCTCCATCTATACTATTTTCAAAAATATACCAATTTATGTGCATATATTCAGAATTTTTCCAACTGAAATTTTAATCCTCTTGAAAGTTTTGGAATAATCCAGGAACTTCTTGAACCGAACTCAATTAAGAAAAATTCAATTGTAATTTTAATATTAAAATGGCTCCCCTAAAATTGGGCTAAGCGATAATGCATAGTGATTTGGGATTTTAGATTTACATGGTCCTAGCTATTTATGTTATGAACTGAAATTTATGAAGCTACATTTAAAATAAACCGCCGTATATACAATTTTTTTTAGTAGTTTTTTATATAAAAATTAAATAACAAAAATTAAATAACAAAAATTAAATAGTTATAAAACCACTTTATTAAAATAAAAATTCTAAATTTTGTTTAAAGTTAATTCTATATTTAGGTATCTTCAATCGGATTTCATACACACAATATAACATAATGTATTTTCCATTTTTCTTAATGCCAAAAATACCTATACAAGGAAAATGAAATGAAAACACTTGCCTGGTTAATCCTATCAAATAAAAACAAAAATATGACATACATTAGGTATAAATAGTATAAGAATTAACACCTCATTTTTCTTAAAAAAAATACAACAGATTGGTTGTACATATGTACATACATTTCAGTATGTGATTAGAAAAAGAAAAAAATTGATAACATTTTTCTATACATACTACGTCTACAATATACATATATGTAATATAAGTATGTATAAGCAATTATCCTATTTTGTAATACTGTATATAGTTACATGTGATATAACTACGGTACGTATAATGGATGTTCGTATAAAGATATGTAGGTGTATTGTTCTTTTCTTTAATAAATTATTTACATAATCCATCATTAACAAGGTATTACAAAATTAATTAACATTTGAATACATTTTACTTTTTACCACAACTTCTTCAATTCAATTGAGTGTATATGGAGTGAAAATTTCCTATGTTAAGGTACCTACACAATATTACAATTTTACTTAAGTTTTCTAAATCCCAATCTATAGTGATTATTTATATTTATTATTATGAAATGAAATTTACTAAAAGCATTTAGTTCTCTTGCATAAAAGTTTTGCTAATTTTATAAAATAAAATTGAAGTGTTATTTTTGAGACAATATAATTCTTATATTTATATTATATGTGTATTACGTATAGGAAATCCGACTTAAGATACATAGAATTAACTTTAAAAAAATGTAGAATTTTTATTTCAACTAGTCGATTAACAACTTTTGTTGAACTACTGTTGTTTCCAGGGCCTGTAAAATCTACTTGTATTTGAAAATAAGATATAGTTTCAAATTATTGAAGTTAAAAAACAAAAAAACTAAATTATATATTTCAATTCTGTAATTCAAACCCTTACACCAGCCCAAAATGTTCACACATTTCACCGAAGGAAGGTTCACATTCACAATAAAAAAAAAACCCCTTCAAAGTAATGCATAGTAATGCACAGACAGCGTTCCATGCTATGATAAACAATTTGGAAACACCTCGGCAATGATTTGATCTCCCGCCCATCAATTATTTATTATTTATTATTTATTTCAATTATTTATTTATTTTTGAAACTTGAAGGTTATCTGAAAGTAAAATTATTTTAACACAGCCTGAATTAAAAATAAAAATATCATACCAATTTTATCAGTTTATAAGAAATCTGTTCAAATAAGCTTTATATCTAGAATTAATACCTGTTTATACTTTCCTTTCCCATATTCTATACACTTGGTATTTTGTTATCTGTATTCTTATTTTCAGGGAAATCTTGAAATAGAACATAATTCTTCATTTTTCATTATGAAAAAAAAATTGTATTCATTCAATGTTATGTTTATGTATCTTATATATAACAATGAAAAAGAAACAAGAGAGTTAAAAATCTTTAATTTGCATAAAATGTAATTTTTAGAAGTAGCTAAGGTTTTCTAAAATATTGAACGATACAGAATTATACAATAAAGACACTTAAGTATATTTCTACTTTCAGGAGCGATGAATTCAAAATAGCAATTAATGACAATTTAAAGAAAAAGAAAAACAGTTTTCTAAATCCGATTTGTTAAAAAGAATTGTTATTATGCATAGAATAAATTTATTTTATTTACTTGTAAAGTTTTTAAGGTGTCATTCCAAGGATTTATTTAATTTTCTCAACTATATATATTTTAATGGTAATTTAATATATTAGAACTTTTCAGATTTTAATTTTAGATGTGATTTGCTGGATATGCTATGAAGACCAATTAAAAAAATCATCTAACATTCAAGAAAATCTTATATACAATTAAAAATTCAATTGAAATATGTACTTATACATTTATAATACTAGAAGTTTTGAATTGACTAATACCTATAGAGAAAGTAATTTGCTACTCCTACTGACGGATATAATACACACATTAAAGTTCATCAATATTAATTTTTTGTTCTTATGTAGGTACTAGGTTTTTGTAATTTATACAAAAAATTATACATTGGAAGTTTCAAACCTAAAATACACTACAAAAAAAAATGGAAATAAAAATAGGAAAACGTAAAATTATTCAAATTCAAATTAGATGTATATTAGATTTTTTTTCATTTAATTGAGGGCGACAGAAATTAAATTTGTAAAAGGTACCTACACTTTCATTTTTCTACTTCTAAGTAAAGAAGTGAAGTATTGATTTCAAATTAATGAAACAATGTAAAAATTTTGAATTTAATTTAAATTCAAATCAGTTTTATTATACGTAAGTTATATATTTTCAATTTGAGAGATACCAATAGGTATGAAATGAATGTGTTAAAAAAATTTATTTTATAGAATATCTTTTAAAGAATATGTCTTACAGATTTTTACATATTTATCAGTTTTTTTAACAATCGTCCATTAATTCGGAGAAAATTTTACTCAATCGAATAAATTAACACTAAAAACGAAGTCTGATAATCAACACCCATTTTTCGTACATTTCAGCTTAACTATTAATATTACTTTTAGTCTCGGTTATAGGCAATATGAAAACAAGGTATCGTATGTAAAAAGATATAAGTAAATAAGTAAAAGGAATAATACAATTACTTTATAATCAATAATTGTCTACGTTCAATTCCTTTTTGAGAAAAGTATTGATTCCTTTTTACAATTACTTTTTAATCAATACTTTTTCAAATACACTTCCTTTTTGAGAAAGGTATTGATTATACTTTTTAAATACAACTACTTTGTCATCAATACTTTTCTAAAACGATTCCTTTTTTAATTAAGGTATTGATTACTTTTTCAAACACAATTACTCTGTAATCATTACTAGTACTCAACACCAAAGTATTCTAAAGAAATTTTAAATTTTTTTAAAAAATAAAACTTTGCTAAAATTAGTGTACCTAATACAATAAAATAATATTCCTGAATTTTCCTTCAAGTTTAAAGATAATTTCAATGTATAGCAATAAAACTAATTTGTTTAATCCTATTAATATTTAATTTTTACAGGTGAATATATTATCTCTTGTACTCTTAAGTATATATTTATCTTCTGAAAATAAAATGTCTATAGTCGTCTTGTCTTTAACATTTTTTTTTATATTTTTCTATCATATTATATTATAGTATGTGTCTATGTATATATTCTTATAATAAAAAAAATGAATTTAACTCTTATAATATGAAAATATCTATGGAAATTTTTATGAATGAAAATAGTATAAGTATGTACATTGTGTATATATATTGAAAAGAAGTAAAACATGGGAAATAATTAGTAGGTATCAAGAGTACATGGAACTTTTAGTTTAGAGAATATATTTCTATATAAATATAAATATCTCTATTATACGTATTATGTGTTTAAAAATAGTTTGAAAATAAAAAAGACTATAAAAAAGTAAGTACCTATGTATTTATGAAAACTTTATTAAATATAAATGTTTTTCCGTATAAAAAGTTTTTAGTAATTGCTTTGAATGGAATATTTTAAAATTGATAGGATAAAAATATTATTTTACATTAATTATGAATATTCATATTATTTTATATAGTAGGAGTCAATCAATAACAAACCTGTGCTACCTCACAAATTAAGTGCTATTATTATTATTATTATTATTATTATTATTATTATTATTATTATTATGAGAAAAAATATATATAAGTTTTATGAAAATATTAAAGGGAAAAATTATTATGGAAAGTTCTTCAATACATTTGATTTTAGTTCTTCTTCGTTTTTTTTTTTAATTCTACAACATTCCAAAGAGAGCGTAATATTGATCTTTTATTATTGTTGTTCATTAAAGAAGAAAATATTTGATAATCCTTACAAGGTTTTAAGGAGCTATTTTAAATTTAAATCACCTATAGAATTAGTTATTAAAAATATATAATCTCATATCCACAAAACAATTTGAAGCACATAACAAGATGAAATAGATTTTTAAAATGAGAAGGCATAATTATATGAAGAAAATGTTAATGTAATAATTTATTAAAATAAATATTTTACTTTCGTAAACCGAGAAAAATTGTTAAACTATGTATATACCTATTATTTAAATATTATGGTTTTTTAAATATTTTCTTTATTTTTGTAAAGAGGCATTAGAGTGGAAAATCTGTAAAAGGCGAATAAAGCCAATTACACTGAAAGCATTTTTTAAATAATGTTTTATGAAATAATGTTATACAAAATCAAACAAATAAAATAATGAAGTTTTTTTCTCTTAATTTGTAATTTTGTAAACTTAAGCATTATATACCTAGTATTCAAAATTTTTAATTAGTTTATTTTTAAGTGATTAATTTTTACAGAAATCAAGTCGAAATTGCTTAATAAAACTTTTTACTCTGAAGTTTGATTATTCAATTGGAAATAAAATATTCTCAAATTGTATTTAAATGAGGAAAATCTTCCTTTTTTTTTTGATACGAAATATATTTTATTTAATTATTTCCTTCTTTCAACATAGTTTTAAATATCCTTCTTTACATAAAAAAAATATATACCAACATAAGAGCATATATAATGAAATTTTATCAAAGTTGTATTCGACAGAATATCAATTTTACATAAGCTGACGAAATAAATATATTCTTTTAAGGTTTCATACAAAATATAATTTAAATTTGCATACAATGAAAGTAAAATAAAAATAATTTTGATTAAACATTTCAAGCTGATGTTTAAAAATTTCAGTAGTTTTTCCAAACTTTGATAATGATAATATGAAGTACCTACAGTTCCAAAAAAATGAGTCGATCTTTATTCATATTCCAATTTTACCGAAATTCTTGGTGATCACATCACAATGGGCTGCGGATCTTTTTTTTTTCAGGTTTCTACAAATGATATCTTCTTCTAATATGTATATCAATTTTCATGGAAATAATTTTCAGCCTCATTTAAAATTTTAAAATAGTTAAAATTTATATAAATTTTTTATAAAAATGATTAGGCCCTTGATCAGTTCAGAGAATCTAACTCCCAAACTCGGAATCAGAGAATCTCAGATAGAAGTGAAATAAAATATCGCTTATTTTTGCATTGATATGATCGAGTTAAATCTTCCAACTTATAATTATTTATAAGCATTTTATTAACATATGGTACGAACGGTCACATAGAAAATGAAAACGTCTATGGTAAATTTTTATGGAAAACTTGTTAAAAAAATGTTGTTATAATCCAGACATTGTTAGTAGTAAAACACAAATCACAAAAACAAAATATTACACTATTGTAAAACTAACTTAGGCAACACTTTATAATACTTTAGACGTATATAGAAATTTAAAAAAAGAAAAAAACATTTAATTCTAGAAGGATTTTATTGATATTTTTGATACATATAGTAATTTAAGTAGAAGCAATTATTTATATTTATGAATATATGAGAATTATTTTTACATGAAATTAAAGATTGTTGAATTGTTTCTTCCTTTTTGTACATCATACAGAGAGCATCGTTTATGAACTGCTTTTTTTTCGGATTAAGTAATTAAGGTATAATAATTTTGTTTTTAATTTTTTTTTAGATTTTTAATTAAAGTGTTTTTCACCTTCAAACTATCGAATTAGTTTTATAATACATATTTACATATTAACAAATTAAAAGTATTTTTGCTCGAATTTCGAGTGCAGGTGATTGCTATTAAATTTAATTTTTCCTTAAGTAGTATATAAAACACATCATATCATTCAAAACCAAATGATTATAATTCAATTTTCGTTTATTAGTTATATGTATTTCACATAACGTATACTTACAATGTACCTACATGACATTTATGTCCCTACTCATCTTATGATATATTTATGCTAAATTATTACCGTCTTCGAATCAAATCTGAAATAAATCTGATTTCAAAAGTGAAGACACTGACCAAAAAAAAAAAAAAATTGGAAAATTCAAATAATATTTCCCACAGGTGTTGCTTTCTCCAAATTTCTTAATTTCCGTATACACAACTCTAAAAAGTTATGGTTTTTTCAAAAATAAAAATTGAAAAAGCTAATAAAAATAATCAAAATGATATTTTCATGGATATTGCTTTATATTAATCAATTTAATTTTATTACTTTATAAAATTGTATATTATTTGAATTTTTAATATGCATACGACGTACTGCAATATACTGAATGTTTATATAATGTGTATACGTACTAATGTACATTTTTTAGTACATTTACTTTCAAGTTTGTGTAAATTTAAAACATTGGATACAATATTTCTAAATAAATGTTTTAATATTTTATGGCAAACAAAATTCTAAATTATTTTAAAATAAATATTGTAATATTATTTTTTTTGTTTTTATATATATTTTATATTTGACATAAACATTTCGTGAATATTTTATTTTCAATTTTTTGATTTATAGGCATTTTATTTTTCTAACCATAAATGATAGAATGACAACTCAATAGAGTTTTTAAATTGTTAAAAATTTACAAAATTATTTTTTTTATGACACATACATAACACTGTCAGTTTTTTTTTTATTCTTATACTGAGTAATTTAATAAAAATATTAGTTTCGTTATTTAAAACTTGATGTCAAAATTGATTTTTCGAGATATTATTCCGCCTATGCTACACTATGAACAGTACGATCGCATACAACTCATATTGCAATGGAAAAATTGGATAATCATTATAAAATTCGGTAAGCGTAGAATTTATTTTTTAATGTAATAAAATTGCATATAAATTAAATCTAAAATTAAAGCTATCTGTGTAGCTTTTAAAAATTAAGAAAAGTATTTTTAATTTTATCGTCCGCAAACTAATTTTATCCTAAAAATATTCTCTTATCATCTATAATATTTTTCTGTCCAAAATTTATTAGTTTACAGAACTTTAATAAAATTTTGTACGAGACTATGTTCTTTCTGTTTTAGGAAAATAATAATTCATGAAATTTTTCAGATGTACTTTGTTGTATTCATCATATCCCTAATTACAACATTATTGCTATGTGAAATAAAAAATAGGACGCACAAAGTTTAGAGTTTTGCATTATGTATATAAATTTAAGTTGTTTCAATTCCTTTCGTCTATGAAAATTATTTCGGACATTATAATTTTGTTCCCATTACCATTATGCAAACATTATTCTTTTTTCTTTTTTTTGAGTTTATGTCATGTGTGAAAATTGACATTTTAATGTTGTTACAAAACTTTTTCAAAATTATATATTATATGCAAGTGAATGAAATAAGCAAATTTTATCTTTATATTTTAGAGATCATAATTTTTAGCTCGACCAATAAATCGTTCTTCCTTAATTTAGAATGGAATTTAATGTGCCTTTGTTATTCCGTTATGTCTAACATAAATATTTTAATGAATTCGAAGAGCATTGTTGCATAAAAATTATTCCTGTTTTAATTATCCATAATACAAAATTTTCATATTTGTACAAATATTTTTATGTCAAATGGCATTTTTGTTCGTTTTTTTCATTTATGTTTTTTTTTTTCTTATTTAAAAATTAAGATTGCAATGTCTGCATTCATTCATCTCATTCATAAACAACACAAAAAAAAAACTAAGCATATTAACTTTTTTATGCTATTTCTAAGAGTTCTCTGAAGGAATAATAGAAAAATATTTGGCCTAATTATAGAGGATCATTTTTTAAGCTATTGAATGAAATTTATCAATTACTCTGATCGCATTTTCACCTTATGGAGTTTTGCATTATATTGATAAATTTCAGTATATCAGATCCGTATAACAATTATGCAAAAAAAAATAAATAAAATTTATTAATTTTACAATTAGAAATCTTTTGTGAAATGTGTGAATCTTTCAGTAATTGGTATTATTATTTTTGTTCATTCTAGTCACTGTTTAAATTGATAGTATATCACATGAATCTCACAGCCTCGCAATTAATCAAGAAAAAATTAAATATTGTACTTAATATGAAATTTTTTTTAAACTTACTAACATCAATCAATATTCTTGCCAATCAAAACCTTAAAACTTTCCAAACATTCCTCATAAATTTACTTCCTTTTGTTTTCTATGTTAACAGAAATTTTCTTTATATTATTATGTGTTTTGTGTGCAATTTGTACAATTTATGTGTGAGCTTTTTCACTAACGAGAATAAAATATGTGCATACATTTTTAATATTAAAATGTTCAGCACAAATATTTGTTGTATTCCTTTTTCTTAAGTTATTTTTGTTTATTCCCTAATAATAAAAAAAAAACAAAACCAAGTGAAAAATGTTTTCCAGAAAAAAAAATAAATTATTTGATACGTGTTTTTCTAAAGGATTTTCCATAACAAAAATCAAACTACTGAATTAAGCATATTTTGTGATTATGAAAAAATTTGAATATTATTAGGACAAAATTTTATGACAATAAAATCAATAAAAATTAGGATAAAATAAAATAAAAATAAAATTCCATTATCAAGAAAGAAAAATGTACAATATATATATTAAATTTATTCATATAGTGAAAATTTTATTAAAAATTCTAGAATCTGCAATATTGTATGTAAGTCAAAATTATAGGGAAAAATGTTTAGTAAAGCAATTGAAATAGAAAATTTTTATACGAAACCGTATATATACATATAGAAAAATCATCAATCATGGCACCATCAAATTTTATATAATATTATGTACGTATGTACTAGGTTTTGTACATGAAGGCAATTTTATTTTAAAATGCGCTTTTTATGCAATCCTTTTTCAATTCATTATGAATTTAATGTCACACATATTATCGGTATTCAAGCCAAAACTTACAATAATATTTACTAAATTTTAGTTTTACAATTCATATGAATTTGTTTTAATTGCACTAATTTATTTACCTGCAAAATTTATTAAAATTACTTATTTATATGTATAGAACCATATAATTACTTTTTTTTAATTAATCCGATAATCTTATTACTACTTATTATTACTTATTATTAATTCAACCATTATGTAACATAATACATATAATAAAAATATATGACATAGTTGTGCAACCTACAGCCCACATGCAGCCCACGTCAAGTTCCAATCAAACCCAATAAATGTGTAAACAAAACTGATATTTCATATATGTTATTTATGTATATTTATATTTTATCAGCTTTCTCCTGCTGCTTCAAACATTTCAAAATATTTTCATTTTAATCAGAGAAATGAAATATTTTATAATCCATACTCAAATTTGAAGCTATTACGTTTTTTTTTGCTCTGAAGCTTCAGTAATATCCTTGTGGCCCGAAGCTATATTACTTTTTCCAATCTGACCCACATAAACAAAAAGGTTGATTATCTCTGATAGGCTGTAGTTTCAAGATTTTATTTTATGTTTTAACTTTTTTTTTTATAGGTAATTTGATTAAAATAATTAAATTTTCTCCTGTAATATTATTGTTTTTTTATATACAAAAATATTTATATCGTTGTTTTTGTAGGGGAGAAGATTTTGGGCAGCATATCTGCTGTTTTACTAAAAGTTTAGTGAAAGGAAAATTGAAATTTTTAATTTTTTTTTTAACGAAAAAACATTTAAATTAAAAATGTACATAATGAAGTGAAACACCAAAAGAGGTAATTTTTTTTATCCACTATGTAATTTTTAAATAAAATAAAACTAACCAAGTGTGTATTAATAGGCTCCATGAACTAAACTCATCACGAATTAACTTATCAAAGAGAAAATAAACTAACTAATCAAAAAAATGGGGATTCAAAATAAAAATTAAAAATGAACTAACTCATCAAAGTTTTAAATGCATTAATTCATCAATGCATAAACTAATTCATAAAAAAATAATATTATTCATATTATTCAAAAGTTAGATTAAGTCATCAAAATTTTTGTAAAAGGGCAAAAATAAATATTCAAAAATATATTTATTTTCCCTTTTAGTTCGAAAAATAACTCAAGAATAATGTGGAATTAACTAATTAATTCATCAACATTGGGCCGGAATTTTATAAGTACTTTGTGAACTAACTCCTCAAATAAAAAAAAATAATTAAAGTTAGTTCATTTTCGATTTGATGAGTTAACTCGTTCGTGATGAGTTAGTTCATGGAAGCAAAAAAGTACATTTAACTAATTTTTCAACTATAATCATAATAAAAGTTTAATTTTCTACAGTCACATATATACTTAACAATTTTAATTCATAATTATTCTAAAACATTTTATTACGAAAACTGACAATTCTATAAAAATTCAATGTCATCACATTTAATTCATAATTCAAATACCCTAAGTGTCTCATAAGGAAAATTTTTTAAAATTTTAAAACTTCTTCAAATTTCTTAATGTTAAAATAATACATAAATATCTTAAATATTTTATGATAAAAATATCAAAAACTTATATGTAAAATGAATAATTGCATTTATTATACTATACATACTATCAAAAAAAAATTAAATTAAATTAATCTTCATGGCATAGTAAAAAGTTTTTTATAACTAGAAAAATATCTAATATACATTTATTACAAAAAAAAAATGTTTTCTAAGTGTTTAGAAATTTAGAAAATCACATAAGATATAAAATAAAAACGTGCCATGTTATTCTTTATATTATGGAAAAATAAATTTTTCCTTAAAAATAAAATAGCAAATAATAAAACATCCGAATACACAGGTTAACTCGGTTGCAGTGTTGACATATAAAATAAAATTTAATTTCTAAAATATGTGCTTATAAATCCTTAAAAATGCAAGTAGTATGAAAATTTACATGAATATTATTTTAGTTTTTCGCAGCATAAAAAAAGAAAAGGATTAATGTACAAAATAACTGAAAATACAAATTTCCATTTGTGTGTTGTTATTTTTTTTTATAAAATAGTATATTTAGAAAAATATTATTTCCTTGTATGTTTTTTTTTTTTTTTTTGCCTTAAAATAAAGGATGTTATTTCCAATTTTATTTTTCATACTAAAGTTTAAGATAAAGCAAGATAAAGCTTAAAATATAAAATTAGAAGTTTTGTTTTCAAGAGCTATAATATAGACGTAGATTACAAAATATTGTCTGTTATATGTATAGGCTAATGAAGTTGTTATAACATTTTTTGATAATGGATAACGGATTATGATAAAGATTAAGTTAATAATATAAATCTGGTATTATTTATCAATCATACGAAACCATCATTTTTTTTGTCGTAATTTTTCAAACCATTAAAATAAAGATATCTATATTTAAACAAATTCAACTTTATCATATTTATTTAAAAAAAAAGTTTGCGACATACTTAACTTATAATACAGTATATGACTAGAACATGTCACTTTGAAAACAACTAAAAGGTAACAACATAATATGCCTATCAAAAAATTTACTTTAATAAAAATCTAAAATAAAAAATTTGTACAGATAGGTTTTAATAGTTTTGAGATGATTTAGTTGAAGTTATAAATATTTTTGTTAAACAATATTCCAAATTTTTGCATAATTTGATATATTAAGATGATAAAAGTTGTTTCTCTTCCAGAAGCATCAATTTTGCAAAGCACTTACCTGTTTGATTTATTAATTTAAATTTTAAATCAGTTATACAGAAATATGGCTATAATGAAAAATTTGTTCAAAAAGTTAGAAAATATTTACATAAAACATTTATTTTTTTTTTTTTTGCAGATATTTCCGATTTCATAATTTACAGCTCTTTTATTTATGTATACATTTTTGTGCTTCTTCTTAACACATATTTTTCACTTTTATATCACTTTATAAATCTTTGATTATTTAACTATTTATTTCATCGTTTTTGCTAACAAATATTTGGATATGCTCCTGTTGTTCAACCAAAACAATTTATTACATTTTTCAATAATTCGTAATCCTACATTTGTGTATTTATTCTTTATAAGCTTTTTTTCTAATAGGAAAAAATGAAAATCTACAAACTACAATTTGATAAATTTGTATTGCAAACCTAGAATTATGGATTTTATGTGTATAAAATTCAAAAGAAGTATACCATGTTAAACTCCACAAAATAATCTTATGGTCGAGTTATATATTTATTGCCCTGGTGTTTTTTTTTATTAAATATAGTCTTGGAACAAAAACTTTCCATGGAATCGTGAAATCCATCCAAGAATTCAAGCAGAACTTATCTTTTATACTATTTTCTATAAAAAGAATGAAAATACTTGTTACCCAATGAATTTTTAGAACAGATAATTAATTAATTGAAACACAAACACACCCTGTAAGTTACTATAAAATTAAGTTTTTGTACACTTCTAAAATTGTGTTACAAAATATCTACTCATTAGTTTAAAGATTTCATTATATTCGTACACATACCCATACTTTATTTTTATACGTACAATATAATTCTGCATATATTTAAGACATGTAAACATTCTAACAATAAATTAATTGTCATTGCAATATTATAATATTATATGCAGTTTCATTTGTATCCTTTTTTTATTTTATTGCTTTTAATGTCATGCTGTTCACCTTAATATGCACAAGATTGCAAAACAAATTGTTACTCTTAATATTCTAAACATTTTGAAATATAAATGCATTTTATGCACACTGAAAGGTGAGATATATTATATAGCAGCAGCAGCGTTTTAAAATTAACAAAAAAAATAAACAATAATACAAATAAGAAAAAAAATTTCAATTTCAATTTTAAAAAATGTCAAATCAGTTCTACATAAATATATTAGACCAAAAATATTTTATGAATGTTTTCCAAAATATTTTTGTAAGGGAAATCTTGTGCCAATGTAAAATTCCTGACATAATTCTCCTAGACAAAAAGAGAGAAAAATAAAAGGGAAAATCATATCAACACCTCTGTTATAAATAAATAAAAAATTTAAATATAGTTTGGTTGTTTGATATTAAAAATGTTTAAGATACATAAATTTAAGATACATAAAAATAAACAAAGTTGAAAAATCTATAATATCCTACGTATTTGTATTTACATTCAAAAGTATAATTCAAATTTCAAAACATATAATAGCTAACAAACAAAACTATCTGATCCAATATAATTTTAGAATAACTATAAGAACCAATAAAACTAATTAGAAATAATTGGAGTAGATACGCTGAACACGAAGTTTTCTTCCATGTACGTAAAATAGAACAGATTTCAACAATACCTATTGCCAAATTTTATAAAATTCTTGTTCCAAAAAAAATCAAAGTAAAAATTATTTTACAAAGTCGTCTATCCATATTATTATTAATATAATAAATATTATCTAAAATAGTATAAGCTCTCTAACTATTATAATTCTAATAACTTTCAATTTCATTTTTGTTTTTTTTTAATATAGCATAAAATTTTGATAATTCTTATAAATTGAATATTTGAAGTTTTTTATTTTATTTCTCATATAAAACAATGTCTCTACACAATATCCTTCTGACACTACTACAAGAATTAAGGAAGCATCTTCTACAACACGGATTTTACTGAAATGCTAGCAATATTTCGGTCTTTGATTTATAACACGATATGTTAGGTGTATGGGATTTTTCATGAACCTCTCTTACATTTTTATACTTTTTTATTATATATATATAGATTTTGATACCATAAACTTTAATATACGATATTTTGTATGAATTTTTTAGCTTGTATTTTGTCAATAAATTTATTTAAATTAATATTTTTATTTTGTATTTTATTTTTTACCGCACATCATAAATATTATTATTTCATGCATAAAAATAAAAATACAGACACTTAGCATTTTTTAATTATATTTTCCTATTTTCGATTATATCAAAATTCATGATAAATTCGAAACAAAAATTAAAAAACAATCATTTCCATGTCAATTCAATTAATTTTTTTTTGCACCAATAAAAATGAAAGAATATGAATTTTATTAAATTATCACCCAATTTTGCTTAAACGCCGTTTGAATTAAAATTAAATATTTTATGGAATCTATACGTAATATATAATTTTTAATTTCCTACACCTTATTTTGTGTAGGTGATTCAATAAAAAGGATGGTTATCTTTCAGGATACACTATAATTTCCGTGTTCCTTATCTTTATAATCAGCGCAGTCTGTTGTCTAATTATTAATATTACTGAAAAGTTGTCAAACTTTCAAATTCAAAACGGTAAAAATTTGTTTAGGTATATTAACAAATTATTTATTAATAGGGCGTTAAATTAGTGATCAATTCAAGACTATAATAACAATTATTTTAGAGATATTATATAGATAAATCTATTTTGTTAGAAATATTGTCTTTTTAGGTACCGAAGAATATCAATTCAGCATAATAAAATATGTTGTGTGTCAAAAAAAATTATGCTTTTGTTATAAATTTTAGTAATATTCGTCGCATACAATAATTATATTTTATTATTATATAATGTAGCTTATTCTTCACGCTCTCATAATTCAAATACATAGTACAATGTACACCTATATGTAAATTTTTTTTGTGCAATGAAAATATTTTTTATATAAATGTACTCAAGAACAATGAGAAAAGTATTAATTGGATTTCAAGAAAATTAAAATGAATGCAAACAAAAATATATATTAATAAAAATTATCTAAATATTTTTAAATTTAAAAATCTGAGGATATTTTGCAGGTGTCCCATTTGGACATTAAAAAAAATATATTCTATACATTTGGAAAAATGTGGTACATATTTTTAATATAAACTAAATAGCTATGTAATTATGTTTCTTTTACGTGTGGACAAACTCTGCTGAAAACATATCCATAACCATTGTACGAAAGTTTATAAGTTTTCCTTGTTTTCTGATTTTCCTTCAAATACTTAACTTCAAATACATTGTTATAGAAATTAAAATTCTGTGGTATTTCTACAATTAATTACAAATTATAAACATAAAGTGTTGTTATTATATTCGGTATTGGTGTAGTTATTTTATATGCTACTTTATGTTTATATATTAAAAAAAAAAAAAAAAAATTTTAATTTCAAGAACTTTCACTCTTTAAATATATATATTATATACCTATATATTTTTTTTTTCAAATTATTAATAAACCTAATTATATAATCATTGTTAACCGAAAACCAAAAGATTGTGTTTAAATTGAATAACATAATGTTGATTTATGAGGTAATAATTAACCAAAGTCAAACCGAAAAGTTAGTTTTCACATTATTTATGTTTATATTAGCAGATATATATATACATACAGACTACGCACCAAACAGATATAATAAATAGTATATAAATAAACGAACAAATAATATATAAAAAAAGGATAAAAATTGATTTATATGCATAAAAATTTAATTACTTATTAAATTGGTATCATTAATCCTTTTTAATATTATATACACATATATATGTAATGTATGTATGTAGTATGTATTAAAAGCGATTATTGTATTACTGAATACATATGATAATTAAAATATAAACATAAAATTTACTTCAATAAAGAATTAATATATGTCACATAAGAGTTCGAATATTATTTGCTTAAATAAAATATATAAATAAAAGCATATACATACATAATATGCACATACAAATACATATGTGCATATTAATTAATTTTATTATCACGGCATAATTTTAATGAAGAAAATATTTCGAAGTTTATGAAAATTTTTGTGCCGTCTCACTACTTCACCAACCATCGTTTTTTAATCATATGCATTTCCTTTTTTGATGCTGTAATTATTTAGTCCTTTAATCAAAGAATTAATTTCGTTTATAAAAATCTTATGATTAAAATTAGAATTTGTGCGTTGTTTAGAACTAAAAAATATAATTATTATTACTCTTCCTAAGTTTCTTCTGCAAAACGAAATATTGACTTAAATGAAAAAGAGATATATATATTTTGCAACAATTATTATTTAATCCAATTTCTGTCGTATTTAGCATTTTTTAAGTTAAATCACATGAAATAAATCAAAATAACATAAATGTATCTGACAGATCGTTGAGAGCATTTGACTTCCAAACTCTGAAATTTACTAAATGTTTTCTTTACTTTCATATAAAACATTGTGTATGTAACCATGGCTATGTATATAAATTATGTGTAACTTTTATTTATTTATTTTGTATAAAATTGGTTATTCAAATAATTAATGTGAGTATTTAATTAATTTTCTTTTTATTGAATTTTTTATAATTGTTTATTAATATTTATGTAATTATAATGATTCACACATTATTAAACTTACATAAATATACAATATAAATGCAATTATGTAGTATATATATATCATATAAAATAATGCATTAATAACAAGTACCTGTACTGTGCACATTTAATATTCTCTATCTAATTTTAATCAATATTAAGCTTAGATTTAGATTAAATCTGAAAGACTTAACTTTAGATCTTCAAAAAATTACTGCTAAAAGAATTTTAGTAATAAAAAATAGTAACGAATGTCACCTTCTTTTAGAATTTAGGATTATAGAATAATTTATACAAAAAAAAATTTAGCACCTTAAACATAAGACATGTCTAGGTACTTAGTTTTAAGTCAGTTTATAATCACTTCTTAAATAGTAAACATATAATAAATAAGTCTGAAGTTTAACCACCTGTTTTTTTATTAAAAGATACCCTAGTGGTATCACATGGCGACCGTGACAGCTGCCATTTAGGCAGGCTGAAATTTTTTTTTAGTTTGAAAAAGTTATTAAAAGTGACTATAAAATTATAAAATTATTTTATTTTATGGAATTCTTTATAAAAATTCTAAATAAAATAAAACTATAAAAAAAAGAAAAAATTTGAAAAAAAAATTAACTTGATATTAGAGAAATAAATTTCTACAAAAAAAAAAAAAAAATATAAGAAAAATTGGAATTATTTATCAAAATTATATTTTTTAAAATTAAAAAATGAAGAAATGAAAAAAAAAAAAGAAAAGAAAATTAAAATTTAATTTCAAAAAGAAAAATTTGAAAAATTTAAAATTTTATCAAAATATCAAACCTAAAATTAAAGAAAATTTTTTTATTTAACTTACCTTAAAATTATCCAAAAAAAAAATTAATTTTTTTACCTACCTTAAAATTCCTGAAAAAAAAATAATAAAAATCCTAAAATAAAATTAAAAAAAAAAAAAAAAAAGACAAAAAAAAATATGGCGACATAAAAATTTTAATTGAAAAAAAAAAAATATTTTTCAAATAAAAAATTAAATCACGCCACAAAAAAAAAAAAAAGGCGCAAAAAACCTAAATAAAGAAAACAATATTTTTTTTTTAAAAAAAATACAATAAAAAAAAAAAAAAAAAATGGTTGAAAAAAAAATAAAATAAAGAAAAAATCCAAAAATTAATTACACATACATACAAACTAAAATTGGTTTGAAAGAAAAAAAAAAGAGAAAAAAAAAAAAGACATTTCAAACATTTCAAACATTTTTCTCTCATACAAAAAATTTTTATAATAAAGTGACATTTCAAAACAAAATAAATTTTGAAAAAAACAAAAGTATTAACGACATTTATAAAAACAATTAATTTTGACTGCTGCAATTATTTAAAAAATGACTGGCAAACGCGATAGAGATTATGTTGACCGCATGGACACTGAAGACGATGAAGCAGGACCATCTAGTGGAATTAAAAAAGCTAAATTTACAAAGACAACAGAGGATGCAAAACTAAGGCAAACAATCTATAATGACATCATCTGCATAACATATTTCTTTTTAAGAAAATTAATTAATGAGGGTGAGACCTTTGTCCTGACTGATTTATCATTCATGAATCAGGTTGGCGCAGCTATACTATCATGTGTCGGATATTATAGAAAAGTCTATTCGACTGGTAAATTGAAAGTAGAAGGTGTGGTACAATCTGTTAAAATTGGTTACAAAGTCGGCACTGCCATAATGATAAAGACAGTTGAAATAAGACCTGTTATTGAAGAATGGAAAACATTAGGACTTTTGAGGCATGGTACTGATGAAAAGGCCAGATTTTCTTATTTTGGTTCAATGAATAGCGCACTTGAATTTTTGAATTTGTTTAAATTAAGAATGAATGAATTAAGACTAGGACGGTCTGGTTATTTTACAAGTTCTGTTACTGGCACTAAGGCAAAATCAGTAATGGAACATCATATAAATCCTAAACATGTTTCATTATTATCAGGTATAACATTTGCACCAGAGAGGATGTCAGCGCAGCTTCAATCACTAGGATCTCTGACATTGTTGATTGGAATGTGTAATCAGAAAGAGAAAATTTATACAGATAAATACAAACAAGCATTCATCAATTCAATCAGCCACATTCCATCCTCTAAATCAATTGCTGAATATTTAGCTGTTCATAAGAAAAGATCAAAGTCACATATCATTGGATTGTTACAAGGAATATTATCAGCTGTTGGCGATAGACAAAGTCATAGACTAGCAATTCCATTTGGAGTATTCTTTCGCCTGTTTAGCGCAAGATATATAACAGAAGAGTCTAATAAAGCGGCGCCAGCAAGAAAAGATGATATTCCGATTGCTTGTGATTCATCGGGAAAAGGAGCCTATGCAATAATAAAAGCATTCCAAGAATCAAATGATTACACTTATAATTGGGGTGGTACAAGTGCCAGTTTGTCACAAATGATTTTCCATGCCGTACATGATACATCTTGCGTTTCATTTAGATTATTGGCACAAACAACATCAAATGATAATTGGTTAAGAAGATATGAATTGACAAACGAATTTAAAAATAACAGTGCATCACCCAAAGTGAAGATTGAAATGATTAAATTGCTAAAAGTTTCAAAAATGTCACAAGCAGCCACAAACAACATCCTAGCAAGAGGAAGTGGTACAATAGCTAGTAGTGAACCTAGAGCTGGTTATTATATACGCGAGTATACAAAAGCTGATAGAGAGCTGTCTTTTGCACAAGTTGGATCCAGGGAAGTGCTCTATACCGATGAATCAACAATTGAGCAATCATTGGAGGCAACTCGTAAGCATGTCTGGGCCGAGATTGACAGGCAAGACGGCAAGGTGAAACATGGAACTACATTTTGGTATGAACTAGATGTATACCTAGCAGGCGGAGGGGAATTGAAGGATTTTTGCCCAGTCCAATGTCAAAATAATTTCTTCAATTTAAAACCAGTTTAGATTTTTATTTTATATTTCATTTTATTTGCATTTATTAGTTGTGTTAAGCTCAATATTACATTCTTTTTATTTACTTTATTGGTGTTGGGTTTTTGATTATTATTGTCATTCTTATTATTATATATAAATATATTTTTTTATTTCAAATGGATTTTTTCAGGTTTTGCATTCTTATATTAAATGAATTTAATGATTTATACTTATAATAAAAAAAAAAAACAAAATTAAAAAATCACAAAATAATAAATTCCACGAAATAGCAACATTCCAAATAGAGAAAAAAAAAATTTTTTTTAGATAAAAATGAAAAAATTATAATTTAAGAAGATATTAAAACAAAGATCATTTTAGGCCTATTTTGAGCCCTCTTCCTCCATTAGATCAAAAGTTATATAAGTTATATAATTTTTTGAACGATAAAAACAAACTACGGCAAATTCGCCGTATTAATTATAAATACATAAATAAATGATTAATTTAGCTTATAATCAAGCCCGGATTTACATAACTTTACGCCCTGGGCTGTTTTTGAAAGTTGCGCTCTATAAATCGTACCAAAAGTTATTTATAATAATTAAAAAAAACTACTAAAATTAATGTATAGATATAACTTTATTTTCTAATTTATTAGAATGTTTTTCGTAATTTTATTGTAA
The DNA here is from genome assembly GCA_964007475.1 of Hybos culiciformis. Lineage (NCBI taxonomy): Eukaryota > Metazoa > Arthropoda > Insecta > Diptera > Hybotidae > Hybos > Hybos culiciformis. Next base: position 35,491,341 of record OZ023273.1, on the reverse strand, counting down.
CAAATTTTTCGAAAACGTCTTCAAACGATATTTTGTCTAACATTTTATTTTCTATTGCTTAGATCGTAAAATCATTCAATTTTTCATCACATAAGGTTGATCTCAAGTAAGTTTTTATTCTTCTCAGTGCAGAAAAAGACCTTTCTGCTGAACAATATTAACAGAAATATGTAAGACAAATTAATAATAATATTAACAGAAATATGTAATATATATATTTAAATATGTTTAATATTAACAGAAATATGTAAGACAAATTTTAAATAAGCTTGCTTAATGTTAATGTTACGGATAATGTTCTACTTTTAGTTTTGTTTTACTGACAAAAATTGATATAAAGAAAAAACTAGGAGATCTCTGTGCAAGTTGCATAGTTTTTTTGTTTTTTTGCCTTATAATTGTATTATAAGACAACAAATTATTTATAAAAAATTGTTTTTCATTTTTTGCTATGGGTAAAAATATTTTTTTTTCCTCCCTAAAATTAGAGAAATTTCGCTAAAAGCGAAATTTCATGAGACGATTCTTGCGCCCTTTTGAAATGTTGCGCCCGTGGCGGTTGCCCCATTTGCCCATAGGTAAATCCGGAACTGTTTATAATACACAATAACCGGCTATCTTGACGATATAGTACAGTACGAAAATGATATAGGTGTTACGTATTATGCGAACATTTTCACATACAGTTCTTCTCACAAAGATGACTGCGACTGTGAAAAATTATAACAATAACACTGTCTACAAAAGTTGTGCTCAAATTCTCCAGTGCAAGCGAAGACTTAGAGAGGAATAGAAAGTTTAGAAAAAATAAATAAATTAAAAAAAAATTATATTTATTTATTACCAAAAATAAATATTTATAGCTTGAAAATATTGAAAAAAAAAATGCTTTAAATTATTATTTAAATTTTTTACCGATGATAGACTAAAAAAAACATTTTTTTTTTTGTTCTCTTTAATTTATATTTTCATACGCCATAAATTTCAAATTTAAAATAATTTTTATATTGTACTACATATAAATGTATATATATATAGCAATCATTTTTCAGACGAGGTCTGTAACTACGATGAAATAACATTTTTAATAAACCAAATTTTTAAATTTTAAAGTGTAAATGAAGAATTGAATCAATTGAAATCATAATTTCATATCGCAGCGCAGCAGCTACTGCCATGCCGTATAAAAAAAATAATTACATTTTACATTTTGTCATCGAAAACCGAACCATATACATATAATAGTTCTTTCAAGAAATTATCTCAATGGTAAATTTCTTTGATTTATATAATAATAGATAATTCAATAAAGTTTTTCATTTTTTAAATACAAAATATTGTTAAATAATATTAAATATTTTGGTATAGCGAAATAGTTATTTTTCCTACAATGCTCAAATGAAATGCCAAGGTTATTTAAATTCATTGCCCAACTAATTCAAAAAATATAAATCAATTTCCGCTAGAGTTAATTTCCTATTTTTTTTTTTTTATAAGACTTGAAAAAAATATATATATTGCAGTTGAATTTTATTTATGTTTTTGGATAAAAATTAAAAAAATTATATGTATATATTGAACAATATTTTTATACATAATGTAGAATAATTTTTATTTTGACATAAATTGAACTACAATATTGTTCTCATTTAGATCCCTATCGTGTAACAAGAATTAAATTTAAAAACTCAGATTAATGCCTTGCTAAATGGTCCCGCTGAAGCTCAATAATCCACTATATAAACGAAGCACAGAACTGAATTTAAAACTGTATTACTAAATTATAAATTTCTTGAAGTTATTTTTAATACATTGACATAAACAAGCCTGTTAGTATAAAATTTGTGAATCAGTTTTACTAATCATATATTTTCATCATGGTTAAATGTGAATTTATAATCAATAGCCGGCATTGATGTAGTACTGTGAGCCAAAAATATTATGTTTTTTTAACAAACGAACAAAAAAATTCAAATAAACTTTAAGACTTTGTTAAATCACATGCGAAACCCGCATATTTTTAGATAATTCTTTTATATTTTTTATGTGTACAATTCCCATTAAATAATTAAATTCAATTGAAATCAATTAAGAAAACATGGAGAAAAAAAAATAAATATGTATTTTTTTATTTTGTAAGATTCTTTTAGAAAAATAAATATTGGTTCGAAAAACAATATCTCCCCATTCATCATAAAAACATGAGACGGATTTTTTTAATAAAAAAGAACAAAATTTAAAGCATTTTTATAGTCCAGTTTCATGTAGCCCTAAGTTTAGACTTCGGCCTTAATTTTTCAATTTTATTAACGCATTAAGCAGAATATATCTACACTACACCGATAATTCATATCTGAACGATTCGCAAAAGGCTTTAAAAAAAAATTAAAATCATTAAAATATCTTTTAACAAATTTTTTTAATTCGACAGTTTCAATCACCATCTATATTATATTATTTAACTGATTCTAATAAAAACATAGGCTTACAGCTTTATTCATATTACAGAATATGAAATGGGAAAGAACCAAAACAAAACAGGCTTCCAATTCTCATACATTTCTGTCTCATATTTTAATAATGTTCACAGATACGGAAATCCCAAATATTATTGAAATATTTTTTAATATGTTTCCTTCTTCAGATACCTGAAGCTTGAAAAAGAAAGAATTACAAATTTAAATATGAAGAATGAAGATATGACAAAAAGAAATATTTGCGGTTTAATTTGTTTTCTTTTTTTACTAAAACCAATGAAAAAATAGAAACTAGACTTTAGTGTCTGAACTGTCAACTTTACAATTGAATAATCAAAATAGTATTTTCTAAATTCACTTGTTATTTTATTTGTAACGTTTATGAAACTATAATAATTATTGTATTAGTTAAGTAAATATTATATATAGGCAGGGTAATTATCTACTTTTGACTCAGTTGGTTCCACTTTTACTTCGATTTCCGTGATAATTTCTTTTAGAATACAAAAATAAAAAGAAATCGATACCCATATTATATAACACAACTAATTTCTACAAATGAAGATATTAAGCTATTAAGCAAGTTTCAAAAACTTTTTAAAAAAATATTATGCTATACCAAGAATCCAACCTAAGATGATTGAGATTGAACCTATTTATTAAAAGTTGGAAAATTACAAAAAAAACATAAAAATATGATTCTTTCACAATCACTGTTTTATTTCTCACTAAAAAATATTTATAATACATTAAATTCTAAGCACTTAAAACTAAATATTCAAAATAGTAAGTAAAACTTTGGTATTTCGTAGAAATCGTTAATATTGAAATATTTTATTTTGTTATTTTGAAAAAGTTTTCTACTGAAAAACTGTTACAATTAAATATTTTGCAACAAAAACTTTTGATAATTACTATTTTTACTTTAAGTAAAGTACCTATAGTTTTTCTTCGTTTATTATTGATAATTACGAATGCATAAATCTTTTATTACACGTATATAATACACACAAAACAATTTGATGCTGTCAGGCGCCCCGAAAGTTATTTTGAAAACAATGACTCTCTATAAAGGAACATATAAAAAGATCAAATCAATCAAATTCAAGAAAAAAAAAAATGAAAGAGAACTTATACATACATACATAATATTTTGTTATATTCATAAATAAAATTAAAAGCAGTTTTTTAAGTTCGTAAATTCTAAAAATAACTTGAGAAAATAATTTGTACGTTTATTTTTTTAGTACCTAGTTATAAATAAAATTAAAAACTGTTTATTAAAGCTGGAAAATTCTAAGATTAAATCAACGGTTTCTTGACTTCAAAACATTGTTTTTTTTGCACAAAGCCTTCAAATTCAATATAACAACTACAAATTATTATTCTGAGCTCTCTTTCATTTTTTATTTATCTTGATAAAAATAATAAATTAACGCAAACCTTCTTTGTGAAACTAAAATTGTAGAGGTAATACGACATTAAGTAGTCATTATTTTTTTTTTTTAACAAAAAGAATAAAAAAAATTAAATAAATAAAATGTTTATAACAAATTTTGAAATAAAAAAAAACTACAGTGCAAAAATCTGTTTATTAAAAAAGAAAATAAAGTTCAAATACAGTCTGAAAAAAAATAGCTTTTAATACTGCTCTGTAGCCCCTCTCTGGAGTCCTAGAACCTCTAGTCTTCTAAAAAGCCGATTCGGGTCAAACTCTAAAATATTTTACCGAAATATAATTAAATTTGAAAACCGGTTGTCGAGGCCTCGGATCAAATTTTCTAGAACAACTTGGGGTCCCTGGGCTACTTAGTTTCAAAATTTCAGACAAATAGACAAAGAATTTTTATTTTTAAAATTCAGGCCTTGAGTTCATACAAAAATCACGTAAAAAAAGCACTTTCACTTCTTCCCATTTTTTCCTGGCTTCCATTTCTCTTTCCATAAAACCTTACTCTATTACTATTACGAACATTAAAACAAATCTATCAAATTGATCCACTCGTTCTCAAGTTATGTTCCTTTTTATTTCTACAGATAATTATAAGATTTACTATTTCTTCAAAACTGCGTTGATATGCTTCAATAACTAACTTAATGATATAAAAATTAGGAAATAGGTTTAAATAATTTAAAAATAAAATAAAAAAAAAAAACAAATTATCAGAAAATCATGTTAGACATGTGGATGTTTATATGATATGCAAATTCCTTTTTGACTTTATAAACTAACAAAAAATTACATTATAAAAATAATATTTTAAATGAAATCATTTTTTAAATAATTAAAAAAAAACAAAAATATTATACAATAACAAATAAAAAAAAAATTATATATATATAAAGTAACGTAAACATTTGTACTAAAAAAAAAATTATTAAGTATTTAAATAAAAAGTAATAATAAAAATATATATTTGAAGACATTGGAAGGAGTAACATCACATTAAATTGTATGTAGCATTTTTGATTTATTTTCTGTAAGGAATAAATCCTCAATAATTCCTTTTTTTATAACCAAAAACCACAATGAAATAAGTTATAATTATATTTCAATTCTCTTTTTACATTGCCCTAGTAAAAAGAGAATTGAAATATAATTATAACTTATTTCATTGTGGTTCACAAATAAGATTTGGTGTTAAAAATATTTTTGTAATATAAAGACACTATCAAGGCTATGTTTTCTTTCTAACCTGTGAATGAAATTTTTTTTTTAATTCAATTCTGTTTTTACTTTTACTATTATTAGTAGATACTACTATTATTATTTGAGGCAAAAAACCACATTAAGTGTACATGATTGAGTCTAATTACTTTTAAAATGAATTCAGAAACACAGAAAGCTTATTAATATAAATGTTCGCCCCAATTATATAAATTTCAGTATTTCATTTAATAAGAATTCAATCCGTTATTCATAACATCTTCCCAAGACGTATCACTGAAAAAAGAATGACGCTTTATATCATTTAAATCGAAACGTTTTTCACTTTCGACTTGTAGTAGTCCTTCTAATAAATTTTTCGCTGCATCTGATATATCAACATTAGGTGGAAATTGTAATTCAAAATAAGAAAATACACCACCAGGATGACAAAACTGATAAAGCTGAAAAATTAATATTTTTTTGTATTAAATTTTTTGTTTTAAATAATCAAGATTAGATACTTACATATCCTGTTATCAATTTGAATAAAATTATGCCAAAACTCCACCAATCTGATTTAATAGTCAACGGTCTCTCTGGTGCTATATTTTTGATTGAATTATTATTTAATGGCAAGAAATCCACATATCCATCGCCTTCATTTTGATAAAAGTAGCTAAGTAGTAATTGACCTTTAGAGCCCAGAAGCAAATTCTCAAGTTTCAAATCTCTAAAATAAAAATTGGGTTTAATCAAAATTAAACGTAGGAATTTGAGTAAGTAATTTATTTTTCAACGTATAATTGATCTCTAGAAAATGAACTGCTTTCCTTAGACAGAAAACATCGTTACAGTTAAAAAATGTTGTCAGTTATTATTAGTGGAAGGCAACGAGTTTCTTTATTAAAAAAAATTAAAACTAATTACGGATAAACAATACTCTTTTGTAACTTATTCCAAACATTATTTCAATCGATTTTATTTTGTATACTACGGACTAGTTAAATAAAAAATTAATTTTTTGTTTACCCTAAAATTACTCCTTTAGAATGTAAGCACTCTATAGCTATAATAAGTTCCCTGCTCCATTGTTTAATAATCGGTTCTGGTAGCCTTTTAAAATTATTTTCCGAACTCATATTAAATTCAGTCTTTTTCGAAAGCATAAAACCATCAGTTTTATTTGTTATAATATCAATTTCTTCTTCTTCTAAACATTCATTGAAAATTTTACTATTATCTTTAGAAACCACGATCTCACTGTCATCTTCATTAGTTGTTACAAAATGATTTAAACTTTCATCAACTTCGGAATCATTATCTTTAAATTTTTCCAATGTTTTTGTAACACTGTTCAATAATTTCTGTGAACAATTCACTAAATCATTAGCATCCATATCCTGCGATAAAACATCGAAATGCGGAATGTATTCGTCTGTTGAAACAGAATTATTAAAAATTTTATGTTCCTCATTCCTAGTGATAACAATTTTTTCATTTTCAGATGAATCAATTAAATTTTCAATACAATTGGGAATGTCGTTTTTAATTTCAATTTCAGAAAAAATATCATTCAATGAAACACAATCATTTGAAGCATCAGAATAGTCACCGATATAATCAATTAGTTTTCCGCCTTTTGCATGCTGTAATAATAAAAATATCTTCTGATTCGATTGGAAGAAAGCAATCAATTTAACCATATACGGAACACTTTGAGGAAGAAATATAGATTGTGTTTTAGCATTACACGATGGTTTTTCAATTCCTTTTATTATATAAATTCTTTTATCAGTAACATCTTGTACTTGTAAAACTTGTGCTCCAATAATTTTCATTACTTTATAACGTGATAATTGATTCCAAGGTCGCTCCAAATATGGTGATTCAGTTTCAGCATCATCAGTCATATCAATAGATAATTGAAAAGATAACTTCAAAATAAAAAAAATATTTTTTTTTTTAATAATTTTATTTCTTGATAATTGATATTGGGTTAATTAGTTTGTTCGTTCTGTCTAAAAATTAAATTAAATTTTAATTTAATATTTTTTACACTTGCGTTATCTTTTTTCAAGCATTCGTTCCATAACATATCTTTTTTCAAAAACAAATTATTTTTTTTAAAGCGAAATGAGAAAAGCAATAATAAACCCTTTTATTAATACTTAAAATTAAATTTTTTTTTAATTTTTAACAAAAAAGTCTGATTCAATTTATTTTTCTAACCAATTTTACCTGTTTTTGATTTTCACAATGTAAAATATACTTTTCATAAATTTCATCAGCTCGGCTCATATATTTAGTTATTTTAGCTCTAGCAATAAATTTTCTTTCTTCATTAGTTTCATCTGAAATAAGATATTTTTTTAATTTTAATAATTTTTGAAAAAAAATTATATTGTTGGAATTATTTTATCAGCAAAAATTATTCATGAAAACAGATCTATCTCGGATTTAATTAAGAACAATATTTAAAATTATTGAGCTTCGAACTTTTTTCTTTGGGTACATTTTGCTAGAAATAAAGATTCGGATATTTAGGAAAATATTTCATCAGAATCAATTACTTATCGCAATTTTTCTTCTTTTTTTTTTTCAAAACTCATTTATCTAATCATTTATTAATTTTAACACTCAATAAAAATTCAAATTTAAACTATAACAACTAATAATGTGAAAATTCTTTACCTTTAGAACCATTCAATAAAATTTCAACACCATTTTTATACAATTTATGAGCCAATTTGAAATCCAAATTAACTTCGGCCTGAACAGCATGAGAAAATTCTAATGCAGCTTCATAAATATAATCATCAGATTCAATAGAATTCATAGGTGTAAGGATTACTTTTTTCAATTCTTTTCGTTTTGTTTTACAGCCAGTTACATTTTTATTATCTTCCGACACAATATTATTTTTTTCAATAACATTTTCTGTTTCTTCAAAAACATCGTCTTCATTTTCTTCGTTCTGATATTCTTTGTTCTCTCCAACTGCTTGCTTAAATTCAATCCCTTTTTCATTTTTTGTTGATTCAACAAAATTATTATCTGAAAATTTCAAATTAATTGTCTCGACATTGCTGTAACTGCGTTGCACGGTACGATGTGGTTTTTTATGAATTGGCGATTGATTTGGTGGTGTTTGACCATTTTCAAAAAATTGTATAAATGCTGAAGATTTATAAAGAATCGGATATTGGGCTGCATAATCTAATAATTCAATTATATACTGACGTCGGGATTGGATAACTTCATTATCGAATCGTTTAAAGAAATTTTCTTTTTTTGGTTCGGGTACGTGGCTATGCAAATTGGCAGCCTTATGACGCTTATATAATTCTCTATATAACCGTTTAACATCATGAAATCTCTTCCAAGTAGATATGCATGTTAAAGCTTCTGGTATTGCGCGTGGAAAAATCTAAAAATAAAATTACAGGTATTTAGGCAGTACAAAATTTGTGGAACTTGCTTAGTGAATTCAACGCCAAATGAATTAAAGATTTCGTTCCAAATCTAAAAGATTCTCGATTTTTCTTTTAAAAAACATTTCAGAACTAGAAAATTAAAAACATGTTGTTAATCCGCCCCCAAAATCAAAATTTCTTTTTTCTTTCATTATCTCAAAAACTTAAGGTAGGTCAGGCTTAGGATCAGAGTTGTATTTACAATGTACCTAAGTCGTAAATAAAAAAAGAAAAAACTTACAATTGATGTTATTTTGTAAATTGTAAATCCTTTTTTATGTTTATTGGTTTCATTGACGGTAAAACTATGAATCCAACCACCACCTATTTCTTTGGCCATTAATTACACACAGATGAAAAATAATTAATTTTTATTATTAATTTAAAATGGAATTGTTTAAGAAGTCATTTAATTATTTTATTTTTATTATTTGATTACTCCAAAAAAAAAAATCTCAATTGTCAATTATTTATTAATTTGTAATCATACCAAATCAATCATACCAATCGATCATACGTTTACGTTGTCAAAGAACAGTACGCCTAAGAACTTTCGTGATTTTTACATTAAATAATATTATCAACGGCCGAGTCCTACCAGTTCTTAAAGGCTAGTACGCAATTCGAAATTCAAGACGATGTTAATTTTTCGGCGACATAACACATTGTTAATTTTAAAAATACAAAAGCAAAAAAAATAATGAGCTTGTCGTTTAAGTAGGATAATGTCTGCACAGCCCCCTGAAAGCTAAAATTACTTATCTTAAAATTTTGGTATTTTTCCATGGAAAATTCAACATAAAAAAACCGGAAAAAAATTAATGCGGCTTATAAGTCTGAAAATGTTGAATTCGAAGAAGGGGAAATATTCGAAATAAAAAATAACAAAAACAAATCACACAATTTTATGTTTATTATTTACAAAATCTTCTCCAAATCAAACTTTTATAAACAAAATAGAAGAAACAAAAGACGAACAAAATCAATCAATACAATGTTCGATTTCTTTTAATCTACTTCACTGGGTAAGGTAAACACACTTTGTTTGTGTAGTACCTACTACTCCTCAAATTCAATTTACTCATAAGTTAAATTCCTAATTATTTAATTTCAACGTTGAACTAATAATAAGTTTTGAACAATATTCACCCGATTTTTCTGTTGCAACAAAATAAAATGGGTAAAACATCAAAAGATAAACGGGATATATTTTATCGATTAGCCAAAGAGGAAGGCTGGAGAGCACGAAGTGCATTTAAATTACTACAAATTGATGAAAAGTTCAAAATTCTAGAAGGTACGTACCTTTAAGTCAAGCTGACCATAGGTATGTTATTTGCGTATTAGCATATCCTGTTTTAGATTTACAATTTTTTGAAAAGTTTTAATTTTTGACTTGAACAGTTCCTAATATACCTACCTACCTGACCAATTTATTTATTTTTTGGGAATTTAATTTAAAATTAACTTCCTACCTTTATGTATTAGATGTGCCTACTCATTTTTTATATTTTTATTTTAGGTGTAACTAGAGCTGTTGATTTATGTGCTGCACCTGGAAGTTGGTCACAAGTTTTATCAAAACGACTTTATGAAAATCATGAAAACGAGAATATTAAAATTATTGCTGTTGATTTGCAGGCAATGGCTCCACTGCCAGGTGTAATTCAACTTCAAGGAGACATAACAAAATTGAGTACAGCTAAAAAAATTATCGAGCATTTCGATGAACAGAAAGCTCAATTAGTTATATGTGATGGAGCACCAGATGTTACCGGTTTACATGATATTGATGAATACATTCAATCACAACTTCTACTAGCTGCTTTATCGATTACAACACACGTTTTAATGCCGCATGGAAATTTTGTGGCTAAAATTTTTAGGGGAAAAGATACAAGCTTATTATATTCACAGCTTCGAATATTTTTTGAAAAAGTCTCCATATCTAAGCCAGCTGCTTCCAGAAATTCTAGTATTGAAGCATTTGTTGTTTGTCAAAATTACAGTCCTCCCGACGGTTACATCCCACAAATGATAAACCCCATGATAAGTGATGTTAAGCTTATCGCCGAAGAAACTGGTTCGGAAGTTAATCATGAGATAATTCCATTTGTAGTTTGTGGTGATTTAAGAGGATTTGATTCCGATATGTCGTACAGTTTAAATGTAAGACTTAATAACAATATATTTATTCGAATGTTACTTAAAATTTTCTTTTTAGTTGGCAGATGGTTCTCCGTACGAATATCGTGAAGTGTTACAAAAACCAATTTCTCCAGCTTATAAAGAAATTTTGGAAAAAATGAAATCATGTTCACTGCAGTCTTCTGCTATAACTGTTGAAGGAGAAGTTAAACCGCCAAGTGATGAAACTGAATAAAATTATTTATATCAGTTTATTGCTTTTCTATAATACTAAATAAAAAAAACTAATAATAATAGTGGAAGATTAGAATAGTGCTTTTAAAAGGATGTAAATAAATATTCTGATTCGGACTGAGATTCAATTCAAGTTATTGTTTCTTCTACATTTTTAAAAACATAATTGTTTCATTCAAAATTTATTTTTTAACAAAGACCATTGGACATATTAAAAAAAAATTCCTTATTTTTCTTTCTTGAGATATATTTATTTTTGTTGTTAAGGTTTGTTTTGATTTACCGGACGATTTTAAAAAAGAAGATGCATACTAAATTTACAATCATAAAAAAATTACTAAAAATTTTATTTTCATATAATATACTTCTAATTCTTATTTACAAAATAATGTTTAAATTGATTCATCTTAGCATCAGTTATAACACAGTGTATTAAAATATTTTCTTCCGACTCTGGATCGACCTTCAGAAAAATAACAGATGAATTTTTATACAGCCACGCCATTTCTTCACCTCCATTTTTACAACGTATTGTTATTTTTTTACGATCAGTTAATTCCAAAATCTTAAATTCAATTTCTTCCAGTAGGTTCTGAATTCCAGACAATGTCTTCGATGATACCAAATTTAAATTAATATCATTTACTTCTTTACTTCCTAATAAGTCAACTTTATTTCCGACATTTATAATTCTATTATCCAAATTAAAATTTGCATTCTCATCTACAGTACTCAAACTTAAAGACTTTATGGTTTCTTCAACATGTTTCTTTTGTTCAGAATAGTTATCATGAGCCAAATCTTGAACATGAATTATCACATCCTAAAAAAGAAATACAATCCAAGCTAAAGAATTTTTTTTTATCGAATGTTTGCTTACAGAAATAATTTTAAGGCAATTGAATTAAAGTCAATTAAAATAAAAATTAAAAATATATTTCACTTACTGCCAACATTGCATCCTCTAATGTAGCTACAAAACACTCTATAAGTCCAGTTGGAATATCAGACATAAATCCAACTGTGTCCATATATATTACATCTAAATTACAAGGCAAAATTCCTGCATGAGCAGTAACATCTAATGTAGCGAACAATTGATCTTTTGGTTGCATAGTCTGTTCATCGGTTAATGCTTTTATCAGTGAGGTTTTTCCAGCATTTGTGTAACCTACGACAGCAACAACTGGATAGTTTTTTTGAATTCTTTTATTTCTCAAAAGCTTTCTAAAAGCAATACAATTAAATTTGAGCAAAATGATAATAAAAATATTTATTTAAAAGAATAAAGTTAATAATTTTGATATTTTTACCTGTGACTTCGTATGTTCTCTAATTCTTGTTTTAATTTTTTTTCACGATTTTTTAGCATCTCTTTTTGAGCATCGCTCAAAAAATATCCTTGTTTTCTTGATTGCGTTGCGTTTAAATCTTTATATTGGCCCCAAATATAAGGAATTTCTGCCATAGCAACTTGTAACTTAGCTTCAGCACTGGTAGCATGAAGACGTAATATTTGTATTACAACAGAATATCTATCCATAACTGGTAGGTTAAATTCTGATTCTAAGAAACGTTTCTGAGAAAAAGATAAAGTTCCTTTACTTATGAAAATACAAGAGATTTTTTGTCTTGATTTCATATCATTAACTAATTTTTTTAATTCCTCTAATTTTCCACTACCAAATACCGCTTTCTTTTCTAACGATTCAAGTGGCACTTTCATACTCATTGAAATATTCCATTGTGGTAATGAACGCACTAAGGCCTCAGCTTCTTGCAATTTCAAATCAGGGCTTGTTTCTGACTTTTTGCGACCCCATTTAACATAGGGTTGAATAATAAGAACATTTTGCTCGAAATTTTTTTGCCTGCTGACGTTCATAGCTGAACTAGCAATGACATCATAATCACTATCTTCCAAATCAAGTTCATTTTCAGTTGATTCTTCTTGTTCAGCAGGTTTTTCTGGTTCAAATTTACGAGGTTTTATTCCTTTAACTCCATGATTTTGAGAATATTTGAATCGGTAGCTAGTTATTGTGGGAATAAATGTGGAAATTGAATTTTGATGTTTAGTTCCTGAATATTTTAACAACGGAATAAAACGATTAAGTTTTCGTAACATTTTTTTCTTAATTTATTAATGATTTTTTTTTTTAGTATGATGATTCTTTCAAAATAGTGTGCTTGTCTTCTGATGCCATCCAAGCCGCTTGGCACGACAATGTTCGATTGCTTGTAATGCGATATGAAACACCACTAGCTAATATTGCTGATACTAAAATATTATATTTTTTGGGATATGCTATTTTTGTTTGAATAACTTTTTGGGTGAAATAAACTGATGAGAATCCTAAAAAAAATAAAAAAATTAGTAAATAAATTATCGATTTTCAAAATTAAATGTGCAATTAAATAGCAGAGCACTAAGCGACTAAGTCTGGTATACCTACCAACCTACCTAAAAAAAACTCCAAATTTAATTATATATACAAAGAAGTTAGGTTAACAAAATCGATTGTTATTATTTTATACGTAGAGAAAGGCTTGCTTGCAATTGGACACCAGTACGCGTCAACCTGCAAGAATAGATTATAATGTACACCTACCCAAACAAAATGATGCTAATCCAGTAAAAAGAGCTCTTGTCATGCCTGTAAAAATTTAAAAAATAACTAATTTTATCACACTTAACACTAAATTCTTTTCAGGAATAAAATTCATAATCAATTTTATTCAGCTAGGTTGGTTATTGGTAGGTAAAGAGGATCTAGTTAAGCTCACTTAAATGTATTTTACATTATTAGAATTTAGAAGGTATGGGAAGGTGGGCACTGGGCACTGACGACTGACTTACAATCTAAATATGAATCAAAACCAGGATGAAGCCCTCTTTGTTGTTCTTTCAATGCTTTTATATCATTCATAATTGATTTTGAAGCATTTGAATTATGTAAGTTGAGCTCTAAATGACAACAAATTATTTATTTAAAAAAATAAAAATTAAAATTACGACTATCTTCTTAATTAGAGAATTATTTTTATTATTTTTTTTTATAATTCAATCAAAATCTTTTTTTTTGTTGGATTGAAAATTTATTCGAAGTTGGGTTGGAATAAAAACTTTTAAAAGGGTTACCAACCTTTTCAAATGTTTCCCCCTAAAAAAATAAAATTTCCCCCTAAAAAACCCCTAAATTTTTTTTTATAGATATTATAACAGCTATACTTATATACCTATGAGGATTTCAAAGGCGCCGTGACATTTGTCCGCGGGACATTTGTCCGCGATGAAATTTGTATGGAAAACTTCGCGGACAAATGTCATTTTGCAAAATGTCATTTGTCCGCGATTGTAAAATGACATTTGTCCGCCGCGGACAAATGTCCCAAAATTAGCGGACAAATGACATTTTCCAAAATGACATTTGTCCGCGATTGAATTTTCTAACTTTAGCGGACAAATGTCATTTTGCAAAATGTCATTTGTCCGCGATTGATTTTTCGAATTTTTAGCGGACAAATGTCATTTTGCAAAATGTCATTTGTCCGCGATTGAAATTTTTAATTTTTAGCGGACAAATGTCATTTTGCAAAATGTCATTTGTCCGCGATTGATTTTTCAGTATTTTTAGCGGACAAATGTCATTTTGCAAAATGTCATTTGTCCGCGATTGATTTTTCAATTTTGGAGATACTGAAGATTACGTGAACCACTCAGAATCGTCTGAAGCTTGGAAAAGGGAAGAGGGGAGAGTCCCCCCAAATTGTTCATACATTTTGTATATGCAATTTTTTTTTTTTTGCCCGATTTGCCCCTTAAACAGAGGGTGGTGGGGGGCGGCGGGCGGGCGGGTGGACTGGTGGTTGGTCAGTGACCAACCACCAGTCCACCCGCCCACCCGCCGCCCCCCACCACCCTCTCTTGTTGTGCCGATTCTGATTGGTTCACGTCATCTGCACTTTAGCCTCAAATTTTTAGCGGACATATGTCATTTTCCAAAATGTCATTTGTCCGCGATTGCTTTTTTTAATTTTTAGCGGACAAATGTCATTTTGCAAAATGTCATTTGTCCGCGATTGATTTTTTAACTTTTTAGCGGACAAATGTCATTTTGCAAAATGTCATTTGTCCGCGATTGATTTTTCAGATTTTTAGCGGACAAATGTCATTTTGCAAAATGTCATTTGTCCGCGATTAATTTTTATCGCGGACAAATGACATTTTGGAAAATGTCATTTGTCCGCGGCGGACAAAAGACATTTTGAATCGCGGACAAATGTCATTTTTATGTCCGCGATACAAAAACAAATCGCGGACAAATGTCCCGCGGACAAATGTCCAACCCCCATTTCAAATAGATGCTTGAAGAAAAATATATAACGCACATCGTAAATTATATAAATAATAAAATGATTTATTTATAATAAAATTAGCAAATAAGATATCTTATGAAATGCAATCAAAAATATTACAAATGTCATCTAAATCTTCGCTTTTAAGATCATACATCATACCCCTAAAAAAAACCCCTGAAACAAATTACCCCCTAAAAATCCCTCTGTCAACAAAAAAAACCCCTAAATCTAGGGGGAAAACCCCTAAGTTGGTAACGCTGCTTTTAATATATTATTTAATTTTTTGTTTATATTTGTTTATACACTGTTTTGAAGAACGCCGATGATATTTTCCAGCCGACTATTAAAGAGCTTTGTCTGCTAAAATATTTTTAATTTGAATAGGCCAAAATTGAATCAAAAATATTTTAAAATAATTTGCAAACAAATAGGTGTTAATAAATTTAACAAAAAATTCTGGCAGAATGTGAGTAAAATGTTTTAAATCACCGAAATATTAAGAGTTAAATGCTTGAAAAAAATACGTCCATTTTATTTTTAATATTAATTATTAGCCGGCTGACTGAGACCGAAGAAAAATATACTTGATGACGTCACATTAGCATTTAGAATTAATATATGAATTCGAAAAAAAAATTCAACCTTTGACAACTTCAAAAAAGTGGAGAATTAAAATAAGATTCGAAATTGTGTCATCATTCAAAAAGACAAAACAAAATTTTCTCTGTTCTCTGAATCATCTGATATTTCTAATAGGAAAAAATCATTAAAAATAAATTTTTTGCAAAATTAGAAGTTTAGAAGATATTTTAACAATTTTTCTTTGCATTTTTATCCAATTTAATTTTCATATTTTTAATTGTGATAAAATTTTTCGTACAAATTAGATTGAAAATAATAATAAAATGGATTGGTTATTTGGTAAAAAAGTTAGCCCCGATGAGATGCTGCGAAAAAATCAGCGAGCCCTCAACAAAGCAATGAGAGATCTGGATCGTGAACGAATGAAAATGGAACAACAAGAGAAGAAAATTATAGCCGATATTAAGAAAATGGCCAAAGAAGGTCAAATGGAATCAGTTAAAATTATGGCTAAAGATTTAGTTCGAACTAGACGTTATGTTAAAAAGTTTATGCTCATGAAGGCAAATATTCAGGCAGTATCATTAAAAATACAAACTTTAAAATCGCAAAATACCATGGCACAAGCAATGAAAGGTAGGTCCTCAGTCTCTACCTACATAATTGATTTTGTTTTTGTTATCAAAATTAAATGTTTTCATGTTCATAGATTAGTTTATTGGGATTCACAATTTATGAAGAATTAATACACATAGGTTCCTAGCTATAATCTACATTATCATTATTTATACAATGAAATGTTTATATGTAATTCCTAATTTTGGAGTAAAATGTAGGAAAAAAATTATTTTTATTGTAACAAAATATTTTTCTACAAAACTTTCAAACCCCATTGGGTGTTGTGTTTTCAAAATAATTTAAAATTCATAATAAGTACCTACCTACTATAGAATCTTTTATCTTAATATCTTGAAAATATTTCTTGTTGATCACACACAACTGACACTACCTATATCTTTCTCCGTCTAATACAAGGGCGAGCCAGTACAACATGGAAGATACAATGAAATAAAATATCTAGATAGAAAGTGTCAAATGTTCCTCATTTCACAACAATGAATCGGTGTTTTGGGATTATAATTATAAATTTAAAAAAATAATATAGTAATCTGAACATTCTAAATGTAATAATCCGTCACTTAAAGGCTTTTCCATCTCTAAATAGTACAATAAACTAAATGAGGTTTATTCATCTATATATCTTTTTCCATGAAATTGTAAATTTGCTTGGGTGCATGGAAACAACACCTTGTTAAGTAAAATTTGATTTTATAAGCTATGTTTTTAGAATTAAATTCATTCTAAACTGATTGCTAGTGAAGTTATGTTTGAGTAAATCATTAAACAAAGATTTTTTGAAAATTGATTATGTTATCAAAAAACTGGATCATAAATTCTACAGAAATTTATGAAAATACATATATTATCCGATTCGTTTGACATGAGAAGTAGTTCCCTTACTTGAAAATAGAATTAGGTACTTTGGTTGGACTGGAATACAAATTTGTTGGATTTTTGTCCAATTTTTCTTTTTTTTATTGTTGAAAAGCATTCGATAATTTTATCCTGTTTTAATTTTAGGTGTCACTAAAGCTATGCAAAATATGAATCGTCAGTTAAACATGCCACAAATTCAGAAAATTCTACACGATTTTGAAAAGCAATCTGAAATTATGGATATGAAAGAAGAAATGATTAATGATGCTATTGATGATGCAATGGAAGATGAAGGTGATGAAGAAGAAACTGATGCTGTTGTAGCACAAGTTTTGGATGAATTAGGTTTACAACTTGGTGATCAATTAACAAATTTGCCCTCTGCTTCGGGTTCCTTATCTGTTGCTGGCTCAAAACAACCCCAAGCTGCAGCTTTAGCTGCTGGCGAAGGAGCTACTGGTGGCGGTGGTGGTGGTGGGGGTAGTACTGGAGGATCAGGTGGAAGTGGCGGTAATGGTGGAGGCAATACATCACCAATGTCAGATGCGGATGCAGATTTACAAGCTCGATTGGATAGATTGAGAAAAGAATAGGAAGAATAATATCGGAGTAGAACTACTACCTCTGTAATTAACTGAAAAAAGGAAACGAATTCGTTTAAAAGATTTTATTATTTTGTACACATGTATATCTAAATATTTTAAGGATTTTTTATTATAAAAAATAATTTGGAGTAAAGGCAATAATTAAGGCATGCACTCTGTTAATCTTATGCTCATCCAAAACAAAAGTATATTATTTCATAAAAAAAAATCTTCGCTGAAGAAACTGTTTGCCTTAAATACATTTTTTTAACATTCATTAATAAAGTTATTAAGCAAAAAAATTAATTTTTTTTTTTATAAATAGAATTAAATTACCGGCTTATAACAAAATAAATTAAATAATGGAATTGTGATTTAGTAATGATTATTTCCTTACAGATAAAGGTATTGAATGTATATGGCAGTAAAGATGTTTATAAATTATTTATAGAAAATAAATAGAACAAAATTTATTGGCTTTTTTATAAGTTCAAAATTTGTATCAATATCAGATTATTAATTAGTTGCAAAGGACATATTTCTATCTAAGAAAGTGGTTTGAAAAAAGGCTAAGATCTTTCTTCAGAAATTAGAATAATTATTTTTGAAAATAAAATTGATAAAACTGCAGTTGCTGAATTATTAGATTATCTTTTTTTTTATCAACATGTTTCTTCCTTCGGAAATTAGAATAGTTATTTTTGGAAAGAAAATTTATAAAACTACAGTTGCTGAAATATTAGAAAATTAAATTCTAATAAAAATAGTTAGTTTTTATTGAACACATTAACAAGAAAGTGCACCACCTTTATTTTTTTCCATATAAAAACGAACATATTCTATCTGCGTGCTAGTAAGACCCATATTTTCTTCTAAAAAATCCTCTGTGTTTCCTATCCCTACCAAATACCCGTTTAATTTAGCAGCTACGTAAGACTTTTGAAGTAATTCGGAATTCAAAGCTAGAGTTGAACTTAATTGAACATGTTGTTGAAGCCGATATTTTTGATGAAAACTAAAAAACAGAAAGCAAAAATTTTTTATTGAAAATATTTTAATTTATTCTTAATTAATACTCCTCAGATGGATAAAATGTTGACGCTTGTATAATTTCTGTATGAATAGAACCGGTATTCAGATTTCTTTGTTTTATTTCCTTAGATTTCAAAGCAATTCCTTTTTGTTCGTCGTCAAAAAATTGAATCATTGACATATATTTTCGTTTAATACTTTTGTCAGTGAAGTCGTATTCATGATTATTCCAAAATAGTTCTAATAGGTCATCATAAGAAATTGTTGATGGATCATAATCGACCTCGATTGCTTCTGTATGATCACCACTACAAAATAATCAAAATATGTATTGAGAAAAAGTCAACTATAACTAAACTAATACAATATGTAAGTTCAAGTGTTATGTAACTCACATATTTGAATGTGAATATTCCATTTTCCCTCCACAATAACCAACTCTTGTGCGCAAAATGCCTTTAGTTCCACCAAACAAAGATTCACCACTCCAATAGCATCCCATGCCGAACACAGCTTTTTTGAATGGTACATCTACATCATGAATTAGCTCTTTATTTGAGTTAATTAGTTCAAATTTAACTTTTTCCTACGAAAAAAAATACAATTATTTTAGCATTTACTTTGACTGCAGGTAGATGATGAAAAACATAATGAATAAATAATTCAATAAATTTGAAATTTTAATATTAATAATTATTTACTCTTTCAAATTTAACTCTTGATACATGATCAGAGTCATAACTACCTACCTTATTGTCCTTTATACTTATAAAAATTTATGAATACTTAGTTGCGGCTCTATTCATGATATCCAATACTTAAGAAAGGAAAATTCTAAAATTTAAGGCAGTAATAATAATAACTCTACTCTTTTATCAGGAAGTAAAAATCAAGCAAAAATCTTATCATCCTCTGAGTAATATAAAATTGAATACTTATTCATTTGACCAAAATAAAATTTTACTACATATTTTTGTGAACTTTTACGATTGAATTTTCATTCACAATTTAATAATTCAGCAAATATAAATTTAAATATTTAAATTTAATCAAGCTATACTTTTACGCAAGGTATCAGGGACCTAACGTCTTTATAGTAAATATGTAAATTAAAACTTACTATATCTAATTCAATAAAATCCTGATTTAGATCCATTTTAGAATGAAATATTTCATTTATTTAATAGTTTACAAAAAAAGTTGTTTATAATAATAAGACAACATGTTCTACAACTCTTGTTTCAAAAATGAATTTTATACTAAATCAACTTGATTATTTTTTCGCTTTCGCTGTATTTTCAACATCATATTTTTTGTATTATAATTTAGTATGTTTTTTTTACAAATACTTACATTCATATCAAACAGCGACATATTCACAACACACGGTTTTTATACTCAGTCTACTATTGTCATAATAGTAGTACTGATTGCAAGTCGATAGGCTGTTATTGTACCAGTAATCTGCTATGGTGTATGTAAGAATGACTATAAAATTATTTATGTAGGTTAAGTTAATTTTTCTGTTAATGATAAATATTATTGGAATGATAGATTACTTATAAAGAGTGTTTATTATTGCGTTTTTAAAAAAGATACTATAAAGTTTAAAAAATATTTTTTGTAACACTAAAAACTCATCAATTATGGCAGAACAAAATCGAGAATAACGAAACAAAATCAAGAATAACGAAACTCTTTTTAAAATATTATTTTGGATTTTATTTTGATTTTTTTTACATAATATTATAAGCATAAAACATACTTTTTCTAAATGTTTATAATAAATTACCTATAAATACTTTTTAAAAAATAACATTTTAATTTAAAACTAAAAAAGCCATCATAGACAACTAAATTTTAATGTTGACATTGCGGAATAAAGCTTAATACTATTCTACAAATTAAGCTACAACTTATTATTTTTAATTATCATTATTCATTAGTATATTTTTTAAACATTTTTGAACTAATCACTTCATTAAAACTGAATTTTTTTCGGCCTTGTCAACAATAGAGGCCATTTCCTTCATTCTTTTCAATATAGTAACGAATGTATTCCTTTTGGGATGGGGTTAGGCCCATTGCATCTGCTTCCTTTAAAAATTGAGTATCTCCGCCTAAACCAACTAAATAACCATTTAATTTTGTAGCAACATATGAATTTTGTAAATTTTCTGTATTTGTGATGTTAAGTGATTTACATAAATCTTTATGTCCTTGAAGTCGATATTTTTGATGATAACTGTAAAATATAAAAACAAAATTATATAACATCCTAAAAGATCGTGATCAGAAGAAAATCAAGTTTAGTTTAGATACAAATTATTAAATATATATATAATAGAGAGTGGTATATTGTATATATATAACTGAATTATAAAAACTTACTCTTCAGCTGGATAAAATAATTCAGCTTTTTGTATAACAGTCGTTATAACTTCAGGTTTTCGCAAAGCTTGCTCTTCGATTTTAGAATCTTCAGCGATTTGTTTTTGTTCTTCATTGTGATATAAAATTAATGACATATATTGTCGCTTAATACTGGTGCATAAACCGTATTCATGATTATTCCAAAATAAATGTAATAATTTTTTAAATGTTATTTTTGTTGGATCATAATCAATTTCTAGAACTTCGGTATGATCACCCATGTTACGATAAGTTGGATGTTCTGCTGTTCCACCTGAATAACCCACGCATGTTCTTAAAACTCCTGTTTGAGCACCGTACAAAGATTCAGCTCCCCAAAAACAACCCATTCCAAATGTAGCACGCTGACACGGTACATCCAATTGATGAACAGGCTTGATGTTCAAATCTTTCTGCTCATTGCGAATTAAAGTCTATAAAATTTAAAAAAAATATATTATAATAATGTTATATCTAAACAATAATAATAAAGCTTTAATTGTTTAAACTCTCGAAAATAATTGAAAAATTCAAAGTTTTTTCTTTTCCCTCCAGAAATTTTAGAATTTTATAGATTGTTGTTAGAAGTTTGTTCTATAAGTTAATTTTCATGCGACAAATGTTTAAAATTCTAGAAAATGTTATTTTCTGTTACCCACATAGAAAAAGTTTATGTTTCACAATTCTTAAAATCAAAGTAAAGTACCTACAAAGCTTTTGAAATGACTAGGAACATTTAAATTCTATTAAATCTAGTCAAATCATGAGACTTTATTTGCAATTGATCGTAATAGAATTTGACATTATGGGCTTAACTGATTTTTCGATCAAATCGTGATTTAGCTATAATAATCTCAGAACCTAAAATTTTGAGGTTTTATTAAATTTCTAAAAAAAATGCAAAATTTTATCTAAGCAGCATCTATTAGTTAAAGCAATTTTAAATCCATACTCAAAACTCTTACTTTAAATGATATTTGTTTAAAATCCTTTCTAAATTACCTACTAATGAAATAAAACTAATTGAAATGTAAAATGAATAACCAACTTTATTTTTTGTTTAAAAAAATATTAGAATACCGCTCTTTTAAATTTGAATAATATAAAAATATGAATTAGAAAGAACTATTATTTTATGTTTAGGTAAATCTGAAGAATGAATTGTTATTTTTTTTTGATAACTATGTAAAAGTTCCTTATCTGATGAAGAAATGAGTATAAAGTTGTTAAGTCAATATTATCACACCATCATCTCATGATTTACTATAATTTCGATTAAAAACTCAATTATACAAAGTAGTTATAGACCAGTTAATATCCCTAATTCTATATTTTTTTGTACAAATTTTTTATATACATTTTTTTCTGTTCTGAATATTATTTTATTTTTTGTTGAACTGAGAACGAAGAAGATAATAAGCAATGGTTTTTTTATTTCGGTAATGATATTAAAAATTAAATTATTATTTAATATGTTGATGTCAAGAGAATCGTAGAAAGTGATCGTATAAAAAAAAACAAGAAAATTATCACAAAGAAAAAAACTTTCTTTTAATATCTCAGCGTCATTATCGTCGTCAGTTTTGTGAAAAATTTTATTTTCTGACAAAAAAAAAATAATAATTTATTTAGTATAAACCTTGATAATTATTATTCATTTGCTATACAATGCCGTTGTCGTAGTTAGTAAAACTTTTTACATTAACTAGGAATACCTTATACATTTTAATTTATGAATAAAATAATATTTAATTTAATAAATTGCTTTCATAATTAATACTGAAATTAATTCAACTAGGAAGTTGATCAAGGAGTAAAGCTCTAAATATGACGTGAAATTTTATATTTATTACTTTAGAAATGAATTGACTAAAGAAACAGGAAACAGAAAAAGGAAAGCAGGGTTTACGAAATAAATATTTAATTTATTTCGGATATTTCTTAGGAGAATATAAAATAATGCTTTTTTGTAGCTTTTTAATAAAGCGATTAAAAAAATAAGGAAAATATTGAACAAAAAAAAAAATAAACTAAAATTTCCTTGAAATTGGTTTCCTTGATGTAATAGCAAAAAAAAAAAACTTTAAAAGCTTGACTAAAATAATTGTGAGCATGGAATAGGCGACCCAATTTTATTACCTCTTACCTTATCTATCTTCATCTTAACTTTTCTTTTTTTTTGTTAAAATTAAACAAAAATTAATGTTAAGAAAACAAAAATAAAAATGTTAGATTATTAAAGTTTGAGTATTAAAATTAACTAAATTCTTTAATATAGTATTATATGTATAATCAAATTATTGTAGAAAAATAACGTAGTTATGTAAGCAATAGAAAAAATAAATTTATATTATTTTACACAATATTATAATGTATAAATATATATAATACCGATAAAAGTTTATGGTTTGCAAGAAATTGTAGAATAAATCTAAATATTAATTCTAATAAATTTACCCGAAGAAATTTTTTTAACATCAATAATATTTAAAAAATATATATATTTTTATTTTTACAATCCAATATCTTTCAGGATTTTTTTAACACTGAAAAAGCTAGCTAAATATTAGAATCACATTTAAAAAAAAAATAAATTAGCTTGAAAAGCGCAATATCTATTTTTATAAGAAGTGTATATAAACACTTATTAAAATAATACGATGTAAATTTTATGATAGTTTCAAAGTATAATTTTATAGTTCAGTATTTACTCTTATGAATAATATTGAATATTTACGCAAAACTTTATAGAAAATTCTTTGAAAGATAAATTGTCCCTAAATGTGTTTGACTAAATGATTTCGTGATTATCTAAAAAAAATTTCTCAAATCTTTAAAATTTTTTATCTAATAAGATTCTCTCAAAAAAACTCACAGAAAAAAATTTAAAAAATAGAATTAAATGCTGTCTAAGAAAAAAATTAAAGACCGGAAAACTTTTAACATTTATAATTTTAATAAAAAGTAATGTCCATTAACGTTGAATAATTTAAAACTGTGGTAAAAGCGTGTGCAAAATACTTATAGAATTTTTCTTTTATACGTTTGCATTAGATTGAACTTGACCTTGATAATATATGTACAGACTTATATTCATAGTCATGACAGTAAAAAAATAAAACTTTAAATTTTACTAAACTTTTACAAAAAAAAAAGTTTGTTTGTCTATATAGAGTAAATATAATATAAACAAATGACGGGCTATTGCACTTGATTGATTTTATTTTGTTTAGAAAAATTTGATTAGGTATATATATACCTAAAATTAATATAATACATGTATAATAAAATAAAAAATAAAGTACCGTGTTAGAAATAAAGATGTACAGGAATTAGGAAGTATAGAACTGAATATATTTTTAGAATCTTGTTTAAATACTGTAGTATTCGAATAATAAGAAGTAGGTATTATGTACTTCAAAAATACCATGTTACAATAATCATGTAAATAATCACCCAATTTTTGTTTACATACATATATTAAGGATTTTTCTTGTTTATTCGTTTGTTTATGAAAAATAAAATACAAAAATATTCCAGTAGGAATGCGATATCTCGACTCAAGTAAGAATCAGTGATCCATAATTATAATAAGTTTAGTTTACTTTCAAGAATTCACACTACAAAATATTTTTGAATTTAAAGTATTAATAACAAATTGAACTACGAGTAACCTGATTGTATATTAATTACATAATTTCGATTTTTTTTTTTTTTTAATTTTTTCCAAAAAATTATTTTGTAACCTTACCTTTTCTTTCATTTTTGAATTAAAAATTTAATTAAAAAAAAAAATTGATTTTTTGGTCAATTATTTCACTATAAAATATTTTTAATTTTCAAGAGCTTGGTTAAAGCTTGTCTAAGATTTCTGAATTAAATGATTGTTTTAAATAATTTAACATCGCTATTTATATTAATTCCTCTCACGTATTAAGTGAAATAAAAACATTTGTGTGTAAAACAATTATTTATAAGAGAGATCTTTATTTTCTCAGTTAATACAATTATTTATTATATATTTAATATTTTTTTAAATATTTATAAAAACAATTTTGTTTTTGAAAGAGTTTCCTTCTCTCTTTATATTAAACTTACTTGCAAAATGTAGTCACAAAGATAAGATTCAGTACAAGAAGTATATTATATGTACATAATGTACGTATATACGTTGTACGTATATTTTATTAAGAGATATAATTGTTTTATATACCTATACATAATTACATACATCATTCATACATATAATATAATTAAAAAACAAAAAAAAGGCTTAATTTTTATTGTACAATATCAAAGATGTTTATGTAAAGAAATGGTAAAACCAAAATGTACTAACTTTTAGTTGTAAATAAAATGTATGTAATTTTTAATGAAAAAGAGTAAAAGCCAAGTTCACAATTTCAAAATTTTTCCTGTAGATTAAATTTATTGAATTTCAATTTTGTTTCAAAAAAATGTTCTCTACAATAATTTATTTATCGAATATGAAAAAGGGAATTAGATATAATATAAGTATAAAATCATTATTTCTAGTGTGGAATGTTTTATTTTTATAACTTTATAACGATTATTTCATTTATGATGAGTAGGTATATACTATACATACAGTGTACATTTGCGTATGTACATTATTATATTTCAATATTTTTCAATCATATAACATAATAACATTATAAAAAATAAATTTAAACATTGTCAAAAAGCCTTAAAAATGCAAATAATATTTTTTTTATCATAATTATCATTAATCAAATACTTATTAAATTAATATTTGCATAACGTTATCGGTTGAATGCAAGTAATATTAGGAGGTGCATAAATTCAGTCGATGAATGATATACTAATTAAATCCAGAGATAAACTGAACGTAACTGAAGTTCCTGATGGCCACGAAATTTCAAATTGTTCTAATTTTCACGACATTCACGCACTTCGACTAGTTCAATTTTATCTCCGGCATAAATGAATGTGAAAAGTATAGTATGTGGTAATTTATGCATTCATTGTTATAAGTATCGTTATGTACATTGTATAATGTTAGTGGCTTAGAAATGGGATATTACATATTACATTATTATTTTTATTTCTATTTTAATATTTAATGACATATTGTTTGGGAAAAATCAAAAAAATATATTATTTAATTTATTATTTTAGGTTTAAAATCCGAAAATGTTTAGAAACCACAGATTCTGTAAAGGGCATCGCTCTCACTTTTTTCTTTTAAAAATATAAATTATTACAATTTCCAAAATTAAAAATATTATAAATAAAGAATAACACAATAATCTTAGAAGTCAACCATAATAAAATATAGGTCAAAATATCATCAAATTTTATATAAAAATAAAATTTTAATTTTTAATCCTGGTCTCATTTTGAATTTATCTTTTTTGAGATGCAGAAATTTCACAATTTTAATTATTTTTGGCTTACTATCCGATCGAGGTTTTTTGAAAAACTTTAACCTGAGAATTGTAGTTCAGCTTTGATTTTTAAATGTTTTTTTTTGACACGCTTATAGTTTTTATAAATAATTAATTCACTTTAAACCTTATTAAGTGTGTTGATTCATGGCGGAGACGCTGTGAAATAGTATCTCTAAAAGCGAAAAAGAAATAGCATCTAAAATATTTTCTCATTAAAAGATTTTATTTCGTTATGAAATAACATCTAAAAAAAACTTTACGAAATATATTAAATATTGTCAAAATATGCAAAATCACGCAGAAAATTTTTATAGAATGATTTGCAACTTCATTCATTTCACAATTAAAATTTCTTATCACAAATTAGTCTGGCAAATATAAAATCTTATTTCCTTTATCCTTTCTTTATGTATGTCGAATTAAAAAATTATAGATGCTTTTTTTGCACATAGTTTTATGATTGTATTTTAGATTTTAGAATCAAATGTTCTATCAAATGATAGAATAGTAGATATGAATAATTCTCACAATTTTAATGGAAAGAAAGGATGGTATAAATATATCTATGTACTATACATAATACCTAAAATACCAAAAAAAATTATCTTTTAGCATTTACTAGAAAAAATATGTAAAAAAATTTCCGCGTTTGAAAAAGTTGAGATTATTATTATGTTATCACTTTTCGTCTTAAGATAAGACCCATTAAGACATTTAACAATGATTGATTGTGCATACATAATATCATTTTGATAACTAAACTTAATTTTATTTAAATTGGAGTAGTGACTTTTTTTGTTCACATAACTATATTTTTTTATTTATATAATTGTACGTACACATTATATTGCCGGCATCGATATTGTTCCTTGACACTCAAATATGAGATAATTTTTTTTTTCTTATGTACAAAATTTTATGAAAATAAACTTGAATATATAGTAGAAACTTTTATGTACAACATTTAAAAAAAAATTTTACTTCTCTGTTTATTTTATTATTTTGCCGCATAAATGAAATTTATTTGTTAGTAAACAAATTAGATTTAAAATTATTTTAATTAATTAATATCTCAAAAACTAATGCCTGAAATTAATTTCTGCTTTCACTAATGAGTTTAGAATTACTTCAAGTATTTGGCATGTGAAAATTGTGGGGGCATGTCATGGTACAAGTTGGGCTCCAAAGGAACTGAGAAGGGAATCTAATTTTTGGACCATAATAGAAGCATGAAAATTTGAATATATCGGTGAAAATAAAATTTCATTCGCATTGATAGTTTTTAAGTTATGAATTTTTCAAAATTATTTTAAATATACCATTCATTTTATAGTTTTTCATTTTTATTCATGACGAATTTTACTTATTTTTTGTTTTTATATAAAATAATGTTTATGTTTATGTATAAAAAAAAAACAACTGCGACGAATAACACTATCAATATACATTAAAAATTATTAAATAAAAAGATTTACATGTTTTGTGATTTGAAGCTAGTTTAACGATATTATTTACCATTATAGAATGTTAAATCAAAAAAATTTTTGCTTCAACAATTTGTATTAATCTGACTTTTGATAAACTTTTAAATGCAAATTTGAATAATGGTAGATATTAAAAATTTATATATGTATTATGTACGTACAATTTAATTTTGAGTTAAATAACATAATTCCTGTAAACAGTATTCTTATCAATTTCATTTCTTAAGTTATTATTTTCTTAATGTCTATTATAAAGTAAAAAGAATAATTTTATAAAACGAAATAACTTACGTAATTATTTGACTTTCATTTAAATTATAATAACTTTCGTAAATACTTATTAATTTAATAACATTAAGAGAAGATAATGGAATCAAATATTTTATTAAGCTGCTTTTATTGAAAATTGAGCCTTGGATTTAAATTTTTATCACCACTTTATTAGGTATATTATGAGCGCGTGCATATACTTTCTATAATAACTAAACTACATATATGTTCAAAAAGAAATTACATTAAAGTTTTCTTGAAAGTTTCCGTCAATGAGCAGTATTTCGATTCACAATAATATAAGAAACAAAGATCATAAATTTTTTTAACATTTGGTAAGATATTGATTAATTGATTACAAGTGCATACTCAAACATATATATTTGTCTAGTTAGCATGAATACCTATAGTAAATTTACTTAAATTGCATATAGAGAAGAAATGATTTACCGGTTCAAAAATTTATATTTTGTTTATGCATTCTTGCGGTCAAATATAAGATAATTTATATATACACACAAATTATGTACATGGATTATTCTACATCAGATGTATGATAGAAAGTTTTTTATATTGTACGAGTATATGAATAATATTATGAACTACTATCAATCAAGGTATCAACATGCTTTAATGTTTATGCTTTTTTAAATACAACACAACAAATTGTTAGAAAAAAAACCAATTCAAAACAAATTTCAAAAAAATTATATATCAAAAATTATTAAATAAAATTTAAATTTCGAAAATTAATAGAAATTCATTGAAGTATGAAACCTGTGAAAAATCTGTCGTCATAAAATCAATTTCGATTTTTTAGCTATAATTAAACCTTGCAAATTTGAAATCATCAGTTAAAATCAAAAATTATTACAATAGTTATTTTTTGAGATATTAATTTTTGAAAATCATTTTAAATAACTTTGAAGAGAGAATTAATTTTCATTCATGATAATAAAATTATTTGTCTTATTTTTACTTTTAATAATATGAAACACTTATTAATATGTTTTTTTTTTGTTCTTGTTTTTTTTTTTAATCAATAATAGCACTATGGTTTTGTTAGTGAACAAAAATATATTTTATAAAATTATTTTTAAAAATTAATATCTCGAAAATCACTGAGCATAATAATTGAAATTAGTTTTTACAGAGTAATTAGGAACACAGTTATTAGTACAAGTACTAGCTTCTGAAAATCTTGATTTGTTATCAACATAGAACGAATTTTTTTTTCATAATTTATTATATGTATATAGAAATTTTTGATATCAGAATCTGGCTTATGTTATTCAAATTTTATTATAATAAATAGTTTTTCATTTAGTAAGCATCGAAAATCAATTTGAATAAATTTTTTATTATAGTTTTCTGAAATTCATAAATAATGTACTTGGTACTACAACATTACTACAACGTATTAAACAATAAATTATTTCATTCATGATTATTTTGTTATCTTCTAACAAAATAATATACAAAAACTATTAATGTGCTTTATTGTTTATTATTTATATTTAAAAATTGAATAGTAAAGATTTGCCGAAAAATATTAGATTTAAATTTTATTTAAAAAAATTATATCTCAAAAACTATTGAATAAAAATAAATTCTTTTTTTACAGATCAATTCAGAATCCCTTAAAGTATAATAATCCCTGAAATTTTCAGAGGTTTGTCATGGAATCAATTAAATGACAAGATAGAACGATTTTTATGGCAAAAGATAAATCTCGAAAATTGAAATAGTTTTGTGAAAACCAATTTCAATTACAAGTTATAATGTAGGAGTTATAATTTTTTTTAAATAAAGTTGAATATTTATTAATTACTCTCAACTTTTTAAATTTTTCATTCACTTTTATAATCTTTCTTTTTTACGTGGGCACATTTTATTATATTATGTTATGTACACACAAATCAAGTAGTATTTTTTATTTTACAATATCTTTAATGAAATCAGAAATTTTTCTTGACCTTGTATTTCAAGCCAGCTGATTTACTTCTTTTTTTTTAAATAAATACGTATATTATATATATTAAAACTTCCTAGATAATTGGTAGTGAGCTTTGTATTAGTGAGTTTTTTCATTAGCTGTGTGGTAGACGTGCGTTGAATAATATTAACTTTATATTATTAAACACTGCTCGATAAACAAAGAAGAATGAATTTAGCAACGAACTTAACATTATAGCATTTTATAGTAAAAGAACTCATAGATTTTTTTGTTACTTTTATTTTATGATTTTATTTTGTTCACAATTAGATGATGAGATGGAACCTGTTTGATGTTGTTTGTTAAACCTCGCTTACAAAAGGATGTGTAAAGTAAACAATTTTTTTAATATTTAAAGTCATAAATTTAGTAATTTTTGGTACAACTAAATTTAATTTTTAGTAAGCTCGAGAAGCTTGACCTAACTTGTGTCTTAAAAGAAAAAAATGTTCGAGATTATAAAAGAATAATATTAAAGAAAGGCCTTAGCATTACAATAAGAATTTTGGTCAAATTAAAATAAAAAGTAAGAAAAGTATATAAGAAAATGTGTACAACATTTAACACGCGCATTGAAGATATATATACTTACTTATATATTTACATAAGTACCTATGAAAATTGAAAAATTAATTTTGAAAATATAACTCAAAAGTAATTAGAACATAATACAGCTTGCGTTGAACTTCTGTATTCTTGAAAGGTTTTACCATGATTTAAAATGCATTATTTGCATTTCCTTGCACACACTTTAACAAATTACTTTCAATGTCAACCTAATATGATTAAGGCTAAATTATACAAAATTAATATACCTAATTATTTCCAAAAAAATTAAATAATTTTTCGATGGTAATCAATAGCAATATTATTTTCAAATAATTTTGTTTCAATAAAAATAAGAACGTTAGGGAAATATTAAAAAAAAAAAATATATATATTTGCAGTAAAATTTAAGAAATACAAACATTGTTTTCTTTGATTATTTGTTTTCACAAATTATGTAAAATGTATCTTTAATTCTTTCTATTTATTTTAAAATTAGAAATTTTTGGTTCTGATAGATAGAAGTGAAATAAATAAAATTGTTACATCTCTAGTACCTACTGTTCTTCAAATTACAATTTTTTAATTGTATTCAAATATTTCAAATATTGAGTTCTCTTTGCTTTTTTATTTTCATCCACTGAACTAACTACAACAATGGCTTATATTGCTTGAAAATCTATTTGCACAGGTTTACTTACAAGTATACAAAATGGTTAAAATTATTTTAATTATTTTAATTAATTCAATTTATAATATACAACATAGTTTAAACCAAGAACTTTTTAAATTTTATTCGTTAAACTAAATTTTTTTTATTTTAGTAAGTAATATTTATATAATTTTTTTATTATTAAAAAAAATTTTATTATTAACATAATAAAAGGTTGCATTACATATAAAATTTGATTATTCTCTATAGTTCGAAATTAAAACCAAAATCAAACAAAATTATAACAAAATAATTTTAAAAAGATGGTAACAAAAAATGGCAAGTAATTTTTTATAAAATTTTTTATAAATCACAAATTAATTTGATCAACAAAAAATTAATTTCATAAATAAAAAAATAATAAAAATAGAATAAAAATTAAGCCTCACCGATAAATTAAAATAATTTGTAAATTTGTTTAAAAAATAAAATTATCCTAAAACTTTTTTTTTATTTTCTTATAAATAATTTTTCATAAATTTTTTTATCCAAAGAAGTTTTTTAAATGTTTTGTATAAATTACTTTTTTTAATTTAAACTTTTATAAAAAATGGCAAGATAAATTCTCCATTGATTAATCGTTAATAGAAAAATTAAAATAAAAAAAAAAATTGGGGAATGTAATGTTTAATTTTGTGGAAGGTTCGGATTTGATGTTAGAAATATATTTCAAAATATATCAAAAAAAAATTTGAAAATTTGAACTCTAAAATTAAGAGTTGAAATAAAAACCGAAATAAGGAAATCATATTTCATTTTTCTAATACTGAATTTAATAACTGTTTTTTTAAGTAAAAAACTAGATCTATTATTCATCAAAAAAATTGTAGTTATGTTCCTATAAGCGCGTCAATATAAATTTTTATAATTTTTTTCATACTCAAAAATTTCCAAAATTATGTACGGAACGAAAAAAAATATTTTCTTTTAATTTTATTTTAGATTTAATCTAAATTTTGAGCAAATGTCAATATTGTCAATATTGAAGCTATAAACAAAATTTCAAAAGGCGATCGAAGTTCAAAAATCTATTGAGTTTTGTTATCTTTTCTTATAATACAAAAAAAAATACTAAAAAAAACTTCCGAGTTTTTTTTTTTCTGGCTCAAAAAATACAGACCTCAATTCTGCCTTATAAATTTGTAAATTGCATTAAGAGAAATATTCATTATCAGTAAATTATGTCGGTGTAGTGATATTGCCATTATCCTATGGCGTCTTCAGTCGTGGATTCGATTTCCACCTCGGACTGGAATTTATGTCAATTTTTCAATTTGCTCACTTGAATTAAGTGTTTGTGTTGTTGTTTTTATATGACACATGACATAATGAGAAAAATAATTAACTTAAATGTATCTTATTGAATATTTTCAAAATAATCTTACATAATATTTTGCATAAAATACAACCAAAAAATTTTCTTATTTAATTAATTAATTACAATTTAGCCAAAATAGTAAAAATATTTTCATCAAAATATCTTTCAAATGGTAATAAATTACAATAATTTAACATTAAATTTTTAAGTTTTTCTAATACACATGAGTTACTTTTATACTTAAAATTATTATCCACATCTTTAAATTTAATCAAATAATTGTTTTGTAAAAATGAATTAATCGCAATCGATAAATTGTCTAATGCTAAGCAATAAGGATGAGTATATTTTTTTCTCAACATCAGCAACTCTTCGATGTATTTTTGATTAGCAATCAGCAGATCTTTTTCAGTGAAATCTTTCGAATCAAACTAAAAGAGAAAAATAATACGTCAATTTTGTATCAATTTTATTATTGTTTTATTAATTTATCTTATTCTGATGGAAGTAAACAAATAAGTTATACTTGTTTAAACCATAATTGCAACAAAATATTACATTTACCTTCATCATTAAAATATTTGGTATTCAACTTTTTAATGAAGAGGAAAAAATATGATTTGTCATTTTTATTTGTAAAATTATTTCTCACCTTATCTAAAATAGTTTCTGCCAATCTTAGGTACATGCATAAAAATGGTGCCATTGAACTACACAATATTTCAGATATTTCATTTCTACTGAATTTAAACTTCCGATTTGGTAGTCTTGTTAATATACCATACTCACTAAGTAGAAGCAAAATTTCAATAAACGCCTAGATAAAAACAAGTAAAACACATTTTAGAGAAAAAATAATTAATCGTCAACTATTATTTCAGTATGCAATTGTCAGTTCTCAAAAACAAAGTAATAATTTATCAACAAGAGGGCCTAAACTTACAGTATATTAATTTCGTACTACTTAAAAATAAAAAGTAAGACTCAAAATAATTAATAAAATTTTTAAGATACTAACTCACCTGATCACTCTTTTTTGATGTAAGAATAAATTCATTACCGAATATTCTATTCAATTCTTCAGTTTTTTCTCTTAATTCACTTTCAGAAAATTCATTTTTCAATTGCATAGCACCGAGAACCGTTATTGCGGGTCGTGCCAACCAAAACATACACGCATTTGTATATAATTGAACACTTAAAATTGGAACAGACAGTTTCATCACTTCATGACTGAGAGAGTGACCTTTTAACTTTGTTAAATCAATTTTATTGAAATCAAGTTTCTTTTGAGAATTATAATTTAAACGCAAATGACCTTGAAACAAATGTAATATGTTCGAATGAATTCCACATGTTTTCACAATGTCTAATTCGGCAGACGTAGAATTAGTCGCTATCAATGCTCCCATTGATTCAAAAAAGTTTTTTAACTTTATAAT
Source organism: Hybos culiciformis (assembly GCA_964007475.1). Classification (NCBI taxonomy): domain Eukaryota; kingdom Metazoa; phylum Arthropoda; class Insecta; order Diptera; family Hybotidae; genus Hybos; species Hybos culiciformis. The sequence goes on along the minus strand of OZ023273.1, from coordinate 35,456,690 downwards.
CGAATGCGAAAGATTGTTCAGATTAACATCAATTTTCTTGTAAACACTATAAGAATAATAGAGACAAATCAAATTAAATGTTGTAATGACTATTTTTCTTTGTTGCTGGTAAACAATCTGAAAAAAAAAACATTATTTTATTTATTTGTTAAAAATCAAATGAAAAATGATTCTTTAAACTACACTGAGATTCAAGACACGAAATATATCCGTGACAATTATTTTATTATTGTGCGCGTTATTTTTAAAGGCTTCGATTTAGATGAATTTTGGTCTCTGGATATCAATCAAATATCGAAGGGTTAAATTGTGTGTAAAAATTTTCTTTGTATTAAAAGTATTAAAAATATTAAGTAGAAAAACTTTGGTTGTACAGAAAAAAAATATAAATTAAATTTCAAAAAATAAACCTAAGATTAGATTCTTTATTTTAATCATTATAACAACAATAAAAGTAAAGCATACCTCATTAGCTAGGTCCTTTAATATTTCAATTTCATTCCGATCAAGTTTTTGAATGTGATCGGCTAAGTTTGCGTATTTTGTTCGATCAAAACGATTACCAAAATATTTTTGAACTGATATGGGCTCACCAAAATCGACGTACATACTGCCGTAACGTTCTTCAACAATTTTCAGCGCTTTGAAAAATCCCTTGTAAAAAATGTTAAAATTTATTATGGCCAAAGAATGAATTTTATCTTTGTTATACCTTTGTCGATTCTTTTGGCTTTGGAATTCCCATTAATTCACAAACAAATAATTGTTCCTCCAATAATCTTTCATAAGAAATCGAAATAGGTACAATTGTTATATCAGAAATTTTTCCCATAAAGAATGATTGCAATGCCATCGATAACAAGCCAACTTTTGGAACTAATGCTTTGAAATTTCTACTTCGAGTTCCTTCAATGAAGAATTCAACGCCAATATGATAAACTGATGTAAGGGCATTCATATATTCTCTAAATATATCCCAATACATTTCATCTCCGGAAAACGAGCGACGCATAAAAAATGCACCTGTTTTTCTCAACATTGTACCCATTCCGGCCATGGCATGAAAATCTAGAAATATATAAAAATGCTTTATACCTTATTTACAAAAGTTTCAATGAAAGAAATGATTTTGGAAAAATATCCGATTATCTACACGGTATCGGACAATAAGGTAGATAAATAAAACAAAAAAAAAAACTAATTAAGTACTTTCAACTATAAGTTATTATTTCAAATGAGAAATTTGAAAAGAAAATAAGAAATTAATTAATTTCACTATCCTATTTTTTAAAGCTATAACTTTTTTTAATTAAATTGTTCCTAATTTAAAATTAAATAATTTAGTTTTCAACAATTAATAGCTAACCCATTCCTGCAGCAATTCCTGGTATCTCAACATCATAATGAAAACATATGTACGACATTAAAATAAAATCACAGTAACTGCGATGGCTTGGTAAATATAATACAGGATTTTTACCAAACTCATTTTTGATGCGAGTTAAACTGTCTCTGTTAACATTAATGGCAGAACAAATTCGGGTTGCCACAGCTGTTATGACCATTCCGCACCACCGAATAATGCAAAGATTTCTAGCCAAACCGATTTCGTTTAGAATATCTCGAATTTGTTTTTCAATATTTTTTTTCGACTGCCCGGTTTTCTTTGAATAAAATTCAATCAATTTCTGAATTTTCTGTGAATCAAAAACATAATTCTTCAATTCTTCTGGTGTCAGATATTTTTCTAAATGTTGAGGAATTTTAGGTTTGTATTCTTTAGTCATTCGAGGTTGTTTTCCCGGCTCCAATATGTTTTCGTAACTTTTCATATATTCGCTGGATGTTTGATTCCATGTTTCTAATTCAGCATTTGAGTTTTTTAGATTGTGACTAGGATGGAAATCACAGCCTTTTAAATTATTTTTAGGTACTAATTTATATTTTTGTAATAAATTGTCAGCATTGTCAGTAGACATGATCAATTATTCAATTTTAATTATTGTGGAAATTTTTAATTATGTAGGTATGTGCCTAAATAATACTTCGATAAATATGTTTTCCTTTAAAAATGAACATCTGAAGTTATACGTTTAAATTAATTGAAATTAATAATACTGGACTTAAGTGCAGTTTAAGTGTACAAGTCCGATTTGCATGAAACTCCCGAATCCAAGAAGGTTTTAGGATCACAGATATGGACCCCCAAAATTTGCATGTTAGGACATTTTTTAACCCCCAATTTGTCCTATTTTTGGAGAGGCAAAATTCCTCCAGATCTCAAATCAAAGACTATTTTTGGGGATAAGGCGTCCCAAAGTTTTCATATATTAGAGTAGTTATGTAGACATATACCTTTATACAAAATGTTTTTTTTTTTCGAGTAGGTATAGAGTCTTAAGATAAAAACATTACGCTGAATGGGAGGTTATATCTCCGAAACGTGGCCTTTGCCCTAAAAACAATTTTTTAAATTTGGGGATTTGTGCAGCGCCTTAATCCCCTCCCATTAAGTTTCAGACAAACCAAGCTTGTAGGTACAAGTAAACTGCACTGCACCGTTACTGATTCAAATCTTCAAAAGTACACACAGTAAAGTACCAGCCAAAGTTCAGTTGATTGTTTGCTAAAAATAAATAAGTAATTTATTATCTAATCATTAAAACAATCTTATTTTATAATTTAAAACTTTGATTATTTATTTTGAATTTTAGGACACTCACTCTGTCCCAGTGGTTCACTCCCACAGAAAAAAGAAGGAATCATTGAACTCTCAAAATTTTTGATCTCATTCAATTCAAAAATGTGCTGCTGATGAAACAAAAATAAATAAATTTAATAAACTTACAATTTATTTGACGAATTGAATTTATTAAAAAATTAATAGGAAACATTTAATGAAATCAATCTCATTTTTCAATTTGTATTTTTAAAAATAGAAAAGCCGAAAAATATTAGATTTAATAGATGACATATCGATTTTTAAAAATTTTTGTTTTTTTTTTCACTTTCGCTTTCACAAACGACGCTGTTTTCGTTTGCTTGCTTGATTTTTTTTGCATAGATATATTATACAAAACTAGATCATAGATGACAACGAACTCAATTTGTTTAGAACAAACGATACAAAATTCAAATTAAATTACAAAATGTTTCATCTCTCTTAAATGAGAAACCAATAAAAAAAATTAACGTTCTAAAATCTTTAGTTATTTTTTTAATAAGTTTTTTATTGGTTTTTTTTTTTTGGAATATTTAAGATAGATTTTTTTCATAATCCGTGTGTAAAGAGTGACTATGAAAGTTTAATAAATAAAAACTTTCAAATCAGCGATGCGGCGCAAAAATTTCAAAGTGATAAAATCAAACGGCCTTCTTACAACTCGAGACGAGCCAGCTTTTATTTTAAACTAGCGCCTAATTTCATTTCCGATCTCCAATTCCTTCCAAATGTTATAGATATTAATTTATATGACACGAATTGTTTTTAATTAAATTAAGAAAGACTAGATAGAATTTCTGTGAAAATACACAAATTTATTTGTGAAGCAAATATTTTTTTTTTCATTTGATTAAATCATTAAAAAAAACCAAAACATATTCAATTTAAAGTTGAATGTATAATTTTCGTAATTTTTTAAACCAAAGTAGCAATTTAGTTCTCAAAGTCATTACCCGACCTTCAACGACAACAGATTTTACAAATAATTGGAGAATCACCAGAGTTTTATCATATTTGACGAGGAACAGTGTTAAATTTTTTGACAAATCATCAAATTTGCAAACAAAAGAAATTTTACAAATAAATATAAATTTTGAATTGAATTCTCTCAGTGATCATCAGCAGAAGCGAAATAAAAATAATTTTTTTGGAATGAGTTCAGATAAACCAGAAATTGTTTTTGTTTTAGGTGGTCCTGGTGCTGGTAAAGGAACACAATGTCAAAAAATTGTTAAAGAATTTGGTTTTGTTCATTTGTCAGCTGGTGATTTGTTGCGTGAGGAAAGAGCTCGCGAAGGCTCTAAATTTGGTGAAATGATTGAAGGCTGTATTCGTAATGGTACAATTGTTCCAGTTGAAGTGACTTGTAGTCTTTTAGAAGCTGCTATTAATAAAAATATGGCTGAAAGCGGGAAAATCCGTTTCCTTATTGATGGATTCCCTCGCAATCAAGACAATTTAGATGGATGGAATCGTCAAATGTCAGAAAAAGTGAATTTGCTATTTGTGCTATTCTTTGATTGTAATGACAGTGTTTGCGTGTCAAGATGTTTAGAGCGTGGAAAATCTGGCTCAGGACGAGCTGATGATAACGAAGAAATTTTAAAAAAACGCATCAGAACCTACACAAGTGATTCTCTGCCCATAATTGATCATTACATTAAACTAAATAAAGTGAGGAAAATTGATGCTAGTCCATCGGCAGATTCAGTTTTTGAAACGGTCAAAAAGGCGTTTTTAGAAATTTAAGTGAAGAAAAGAGAATTTTAATTTTATATTGGATTAATTTTTTGTTTAATTTTAACTTTGAAGAAAGTAAGGGAATTTAGTTTTATTGGCTAATATGAATTAATTATTTTTACTTTTAAAAGTTAAGTTGATAATATTAGTATAAACATAGACACTCTAAATATTAAAACTTTGTTAAAAAACTTCGATAAATACCAAAAATTATTTGTTAGTCGAGAATTACTGTATTTTAAACTCATACCAACTTAAACGTTTGATCAAACTTTGATATTGATAAATTTATAATCCACTATTTTTTTTTTTTAATTTATAAGTAAGATTTCAATTATTATATTAAAACAAAGCAAAATTATTTTATGGTCTTCTATAATTCAGTTTGTAAACATTAAACATTTAGAGAAACCGATTCTTTTATTTCCTCTTATGAATATGCATTAGTTTCACATAACATTTACTTAAATTTTTATTTTTATGTTTGAATATTTGAAAAAATAGCTAGTTGTTTCATATAGGTACATTTGAATATTTGAGAAATGTTATGAATCTAAAATTAATTAAAAAAAAAAAAAAGAAATCCAATATAACAAATTAGAATGTAGATATAAGAATATGCAAATATAGAAGAATTTGAAAAATGTATCCTAATCATTCCGATGCCATCGGGAAGAGAATATATTCCGAAAGCCAAATTTACATCTAAAAATAAAAAACCTATATTATTATTTTCTAAAAAAATTAAATAGGCTTTCGGACTTTTATCTCTATAAGTGAAAATTTATTTTTGTTAAGTAGTACAGTTTTAGCTTTGATTGTAATGTTGAATAAAATAGTCAGAATTTCTAGGTTTCAATATCAAATATATTTTTCATCATAAAAATGCCGATTTGCATTTAATTTTTTTTTGTTAATGAAATAAATAAATTTTAATTTTGATTTTTCTTAATACTATCATTAATGTTTATAATTTATATTTTTTTTAAATTTTATGTTTAAATCGCTTGTTTTGCAATTTTCAATAATAAATTTCTTGTATATTATAAATGTTACAGAACATTTACTAATTTTTCGGTAAATAAAGTATAATTGGCATTAACTAAAGTTTTGTAGAGATCAATAATGGTAGATAAAGTGTAATAGGCATTAAAAGAAGTTTTGTAGAGATCATTTATAAGAATAAATATATGTATTTAAAATTTCAGAAATCTAAAATTTTAACTTCAATTTATGATTGTGATGATATCTTGTGAATTATAAGTGAATTAATTGTTCTTAAACAATAAGGATTCTAATTATTTAAATATTGAATAAAAAACTGTTTGAAAATAAGACAAATAAAATTTTTGAATAGTTTTTCAGGAGAATGAGGCCTTAGTAATTTTTATGTTTATACAATACTTTTCAGTTTGAATGAAAAAAAAAAGTATTGTTGGTTAGACTGGATGATCGAAATCATTTGAGATTAAATAAGTTTTTCTCGTTAAACATATTAATGTAAATGAACAAATAACATTAATTGCAAAAGTTTATTCAAAATAGTGTACACATTTTTTCTACATTTTCATAATTCTAAACAATGTTTATTTTTTTTGTACAAAATTTATAATTAATTATGGACCATTTATCTCACTCGAAGCTAGTGTTTACATTAAATTCAAAGAACATGTTATATATGTTGGCTATTATGTAATTTTTTCAAAATTGAAATTTTTGTAAAGATAATTTCTTTAATTTTAATATTTTTGTTACCAGATAATGCTAACATGCATTTATTGAGTTATTACAAATTAAAAGCTCCTAGGATTTTTTTTAACTAATCAAATTCTTAAACCATGCTATTTTGTATATTTGCTGGTTTCACACCATATTTGTAAACCTTTTGATAATCGTCAAGAAAATCAGGTAATAAATTATTGAAATTTTCGACCTAAAATTATTTTTATGAATTATTTTCAAATTTTGTGAGAAAGCAAAAGGAAGTATACCTGATTACTATGTTGATCTGACCATACACCATCACCAGTGAAATGAAACTCAGCCTCTATGAAATATACAGCTAATGTTAATATTTGGGCACTAGATAATTGGTTAGGTTTAACACTCAAATCAAATTTTTGATAAATTTCCTCCTTTTGAAGCATATTAATTTTTTCCAAAATTTTTTCGCTATATAAAATTCAAATATTAAGTACATACCTACATTTATAAATACAAGCATATACAATTCTAGTAATGAAAATGTATCTTTGTCATTAAACTTTAAGAAATTAATTTTAATTATTATAAAAGAATTCAAACGTATAAAATGATATTAGAATTAATTTATAACTAACATATTCTTCTCATACTCACATTGGATATAATAATGCATGAACATTGTAATAGATATCGTTTAATTTGAATTTCTTTTTTAATAGTCCATCTAAGCATTGTTTGACTTGCAGAACCGGTATATGACACCAATTAGGATGCCGTGACATTAACACTCTAATGTCGGATTCTGATTTATTAAATACATTTGCTAAAAATACAAGGAGGTCGCATCCTTTTGTTCTATCTGACCCATCTCGAGCAAATCTAAAACAAATTAAAATTAAAAGTCAGTGAGAAAATATTGATATGATAAATATTTCAAGTCAAGGAAACGAAAGAGAAGGCTTATAGTTAAAATAATTAGAATTTGAACAATTTAAATAACTTCAGTTTAAGAGATATTTAAAAAATTTTCAGGATGTTTTCAAAATAGAATATTAATTTCACGGTGTACTTACTATTCTAAATACTTGTCTATTTCCTGAATTATTTTGTACTTACTTAACAAATGCTTCTGCGTGTCCACTGAGTAAGTGTAAGGAAGCACATTTTATTTTCAATTGATTCAAATAATCTAAACGCTTTCTTGCTTTAGTTTGATAATGAACTAATCGCAATACTCGTGGATTAGTTTTTAAAACTTCAAATTCTTCAACTGTATTCAAATCTTCTAATCTGTTTAAAACTGTGTCTGATCCTAATGTTAATACTTCTAAACATTTCGCTATAGCTGATTCTGGGATATTAAAAGATTTAATATGCTCAATTGTCTGCTGTAATGTCTCACATGACGACATTAATATTTTTGGCCTACGATAACAAATTTCATGAAAATCATCATTTCCTAATTTTTTGATATTTGTAAAAATTCTACTGAAATTATCTGGATCGCCATAAAGTAAGTAACCATTTTTTATAATTCTCTCTCGAGTAAAATGAAAATCTCTAATTAAGATTTCTATTGAACATTGAATTGATTTATAACTTTTGTGGCGCAACCGTCCATACACTTTCCATTGTTTGTCTAATTCTGTCTCATTCATTTGTAATTTTTCTTTCAAATATTCATTCAATACTGATTGACGCATAACTTTCAATGGCACCTCATCTGTTATTTTCTCTGTCATTCTTATATGTGCGTCCGAAAAAGAATTTATAAGATTTTTTTGAATATCCTCCTTGTAAGGTAATATATTATGATTTTTTAATAATTTTATTTCTTTATTCATTACTGTCACATATTTGGCCAATGTTCCCAATGCAATGGAATTGCAACCACATTCTTTTAACACTGTAAAACGATTTTCCAATGTTAAATAATTTAAATACAGTATCCTCGGTTTTTGTGCTATATCCTGACTATCATAATTGCACGATTTCAATAGTTCCACCGTATTTGTTATATCTTTTTTAGATAAATAATTAAGCTCTTTATATTTTTCAAAGATAAGTTTGCTTTTATTATTTGATATACCTAAAAAAAACAAATTTAGAATATTAACAAAATTTTCGTATATTACCTAAGTACCTATTTACCTACTTAAATTTCGTACATATTCTTATTATTTTCGACAGAAATGCATCGCCCCACAAATCCGATTTCCTATAGATTTGTTTTTTTTTTTAATTTTCGACCCGCCCCATAAAATGCATTTCGGTCTAATTTTCTTGAGGTTGACTTCGTCTTCAAATTTTCTCATAACTAACTAGCTAACTAACTAGCTAGCTATTTAAAGGTTTTTTTTGGTAGGCAGGTACTTTCCAGCAATTATGTCGGATTTTAGTCTACGCTAACAACATTCAATAAACTTAATAAATTTTAAATAATTTGCAATTCTGAAATTCTTCTTATTGAAATATACCTACCCATAAAATAAGTCAAAAAAGTTATTGTGAACAATTAATACCAAATAACTGAAGCATCATGCATCATTGCCATACCTATCTCAATATAGAAGTTGAGAATAAAATCTTGGAACTTGAGTCTAGGTATACATACCTACCTTTCACTTTATTATCCTATCGAGCCTGCTGGGTAACAAAATAGGAAAAATTATTAACTTACCTAAAATTTGTGATAAAAAATTTACATTTGGCGGTGTATTATTTTTATTGGTTCGAATTGTTTGTACTTTCATTTCAGTTTCAGGAAAATAATATTTATTCGAATATGATATGAATCTACAATTAATTTTAAATAAACTTCCATCTTTAATTAATAAATTCATTTCCTGCTTATATCTTCTTCTAATTTGTATTATTTTTAACTAATAACAATAATAATAGACAATGCCTGCTCAAAGGATCAGTAGAGAGAACTTCACTTGACCGTTATTAAGATTTTTAGTTTTTAGATGACCAACAAACCAAACAACGATAACGAAAACGAATCTCCACACTCCACAATCCCAGTTGACAGTTAATTTTGGTAGGTAAATAAAAATAAACAAAGTTTTGAACATATGTTTTGTGTTTGCATCATTAACAGATATCTGTTACTGTTTTACATTTTTATTTTTTATGCATTTGTCACTGAGCCGAAATTTGCTGATAAGTTGGATGTGACGTTCGTTTCAGAACATTATTTTAGTCGTTACTGGTCGTTACTATATTGGCTTAACGAAGCTGCTAAAATCAATTTATGAGCCAATTTTCAGTCGATAGAAGAAAATTTATTTTAAAATAACAGTTTACTCCTATTTGTTTATTTTGTGGCGGGATTTTTATAACTAAATAAAAACGTCATCACATCATCATGACATAAAATTATTTTTATGGGGATATTTTAATGAAATTTAACATTTAACTTTTGAATATTGTTGTATTTGAATTGAATTAAACCTACCTAAATAGTTATTCTTTAATTAATTTCAATAAAAAAAAGAAAAAAAAACAATAAAACTGAACTTTAAAATAATAAATTAATGTGAAAATGTCAAGCAAATTCTTAAGCCTGGTGGGCTTAAAAGAATTTATCGGTCAAAGGAATCCAATTCAGTCCAAAGATTTTCTTGAACAAGTTTCTAAATTTTTCGACGAGATTTTGTCCAAAGCCGAACTTGGTAAGCGCCAATATACTTATTCACATTTATCTTCATTATGATTAACAAAATCTTGAAACTATAAATCTATAGGTATTACTACCTAGGTGTACATACCTACACAAGGTTTTGAACTACTTAATGCCTACGTAGGTTAACTATCGTAATTTTTATCATTTTTGAAAAACCGACGAACGCTACAAAAACATTACTTTTGCCCCAGAATTTATATGCTGTATGCAATGTGTTTTATAACCAACTTAAATCATTCATCTACGAATATATGTAGGTACCTACCCAAACTATAATAAGTATAGGTAATTGTGTAACAAAATCTTTATTTATTTATTTATTTATTTCAAATGCTTAATACAAGCCAATACAACTTAATGATAATAAAATTAAATGTATATACAATCAATTTAATAAGGGATGTAAGAATATATCCAAAGCAGCAGTATTTACTATTAAATAATGTATCACTTAGATCACTTATTCTAAATTATTTCCTAGAAATCCTAGACAGGTAGGTAACTACCTATACCTACCTACCTACTTTTTACGATATTAGTTTATAAATTTATAAAATTTATTAGTTTTTATTAGTAAGGATTTTAGCTTCCGATAAAATAGTATTACCGTATTTTTTTTATTTTAATTAAACAAGCTTTAATAAACATTATTTAATATTATATGTACTTTATTGATATCTTAAACAAAAGAAAAATACAAAAATAAAAAATAATAACTAAGCTACTTTTCTTCCCGGAAATAAACTTGGAAACCAATAACTAGTTTCATTATCCTGCTTATCTATCCAACATAATCCTTCGCCGATTATTTTATCAAGTGCTTGTTGTGCCCGAACTTCTGTCCAACCCAATTGTTCTTTAATTTTGACTAAATTAATACAACCATTTTCTGTATTCGATGCTGCCGTTAAAATTGAAGTTTCTTCTAGACTTAGCTCACCAGGTATAGATTGCACCATATATTTACCCTTTCCAACTGGATAAACGACAAAGCCATTACCAAAAATTTTTAATTTTTTGGCAGCCATCAGAATATCTTCATTAGTTATTTCTTGATTAACAGATTTCTGTCCCCTAGATGCTATTAATCGTCGGTGCAATTCATCTAGTTCCATTAAACCACCAGTACTGTGATTAGAGGCTAGACAGACTTCAACAATTTGAACTCCTAGCTCATAATAGAAATCACCCATACCGAGAATGCTCCAAAATTGTTTACCGGAGGCCAGGGGATCCACACCAATTGCAGCACACATTTCTTGAAATTGACGACGAAATTGGGCATTCTTTTTTATATCACTTTTATGTTTGACAGTAAAATCTTCTAATTTCTCACGAAAAATCTCCATTTGTTTTGTCATTTGTTCAAGTTGATTTTCTTGAATGATGTCACTTTTATCTTTGAATTTTTCAGCTTCATATTGCTGCTGTTGAATTGCACCCAAACCTGCTCGACGTCTCATTTTGATTTTTGTATTTAATTTTTATTTATTATTTGGGTCTTTCTGTGTCAATGTTGGTAATTGGTACTGGCTTCAAAAAAAAAAATTAAAAAAGATAAATTTTTGTTTTCATCATTAAGTGTTATCATACCAGTCTTAACACTTTCAGCTGGCGCTAAACCAATATATTTCTCGCTCACCAAATTTGTATAATATAATAAAATTTGTGTAGGTACTTTTAATAAAATTTGTATAAAAAGAGCGGGTGGAAACGAATAGAAAAAAGATTTTGGACTTATTTTATTAGTACATACTTATGTTATTACTCGTCGTTCAATTCACTTTTTTGCCGCAAATAATTTTTTTGGTAGATCAAACAAACCATGAGCTGATATAAATGTTATATAGAAATATAGCTGGAATAGCTTGCGTTTTTAAATTTAATAAAAACGGCAATACTGTGATTAAATAATAAAAGTCAAATAATTGAATAGTGAGCAGCACAGCAGCAGCTGTTCGAAAAGAAATTTGTTGAGAATTGTGAAAACAAAAATGTTCTTTGACGAAAAAAAATTGTATTTTCATTTAAAATTTTTGATAAATAATCAAACTGATAAAAATTATCACAAAAATTGATTAAAAATGTGGTTAGTTTATGCAATCACATTACATTTGCTGTTCCTGGGATCAATATTCATAATTTACTTTCGTTCACCAGTATTGAGTGGCTTAACACCTCAACTTGATATTCCATCACCGGCACCAGCGAAACGTCTAATACTTTTTGTTACTGATGGATTACGTGCATCATCTTTTTTTGAGGAATTCGGAAAGCATATTCCGTACCTTTCAAAATTGTTATTGCAACAAGGAATGCTTGGTATAAGTCATACTCATGTTCCGACTGAGTCTCGTCCTGGACACATAGCTTTAATAGCTGGTCTTTATGAAGATCCATCAGCTGTCCTGCGTGGTTGGAAAGAGAATCCTATTGATTTTGATTCTGTATTTAATAGAAGTCATCGAACTTGGGCATGGGGCGCACATGATGTATTATCGATTTTTTCAAAATGTTCCCAAAACATTGAAATCAACTTCTATGATCATGATTTGGATTTTTCGGGAACGGAGAAAACTTTGAAATTAGATCAATGGGTATTTGACAATTTTTCGAATTTTCTTGAACGTCATGAAGGCAGCACAATTCGTTCAAAATCAAAAATTATATTCTTCTTGCATTTATTGGGTCTAGATTCTTCTGGTCATATTCATAAACCGTCGACTGATTTATTTTACGAAAACTTGCATTTTACTGAACAAAAAATTTTCGAAACATATAATAAAATTGAAGAATATTTTAATGACAACCAAACAGTGTACCTACTGACATCAGATCATGGAATGACAAATTCTGGATCACACGGGGCTGGTGATTCATCGGAAACCGAAACACCAATTTATATGTGGGGAGCGGGTATAAAGAATTGGTTCAATTTACCACGTGAGAAACGTGATAAAAGAATATTCAGAACCCATGGTGAAAAAATTCCTCTTTTTGAAATCGAACAAGCTGACATAGCACCATTAATGTCAAGTCTAATAGGTGTGGCTGTTCCAATGAATAGTTATGGGAAATTACCCGGTAAATAATATTTTGTGATATTCCACATCATCCTCAATTTTATTAAATTTATTTTTTTTAATTTTAAGGTGATATTTTGAATGTGTCACAAGAATATTTAGCACTGAGTTGGATAAATAATGCTAAACAAATGCTAGCGCAATATGAGAAATTATTAAATGAATTCGAAATGGGAAAATTTTCATATTTATTACCACGTTTCACAAAGCTCGAGCTAGAAACAATTGATTTATATCGTAAAAATGTCGTGCAGCTACTCAAAATTCGTAATTTTGGTAAAATCATTGATCAATCACAAATTATTTTGAATGATTCACTAGAAGGAATTGAATACTACCAACAGTATTATCAAAGTATTTTATTAATTTTAACAACAATCGCTATTTTAGGATGGATTCTACAATTATATGTATATCAAAATTTAAATTTTTTATACAAAACCACAAATAAGTCGAATTCAATTTTTATTTATGCTTTTATTATGATAAAAATTTTATTAATTTTTATACATTTACAAGGTATTCCAGCTGCAATTGGAATATATATGATTTTACCAATCATATGTTGGGCAATACCTTTAAAAATTTTATTTTCGAGTAGAAATTCATTTGAATTATTTTTCCATAAAGACATAAACTATTTCAAAACACTTTTAATTATTTTTGGAACTGAGCTTTTAGTTTTTTCATTTATTTGGAGAGAAATTATAGCAATAGCATTTCTGGGATTTTCTACAATAAAATTAATTTCATTAAAATCAATTATACAAATAAAATGGATTTTCTTATCGATTCTTTTGGCTGGTTTTCCACTTTTAAAGGGTGTCCAGGGGCAGAAACATGATTTACTCCTATTGGTTGGAATTTTATTGTGGTTGTATCAACACATGTCCGGTGTTGATGAAAAAAGGCACAGAAAAAATTTTTTAAAATCGTTTTTATTTCTTTTGGAAATTTTGAATACAATTTTATGTATTTATTTTCATAATAATTTTATGGGCATTCCTAAAATTAATTTAATATTTTCTTGGTTATTTTTATTAATAAATTTTTTATTGCCACTAATGTCAAGTAGTAATTCCATTAAATTCCGATTGTACGAGATTGTACAAAGTTTTACAATGTCCTACATGATTTTGTCAATTAGTTATGAGTTATTTTTTATAATTTTACTTTGTTGGCATTTAGAATTATTATTAGATAATCAGATAGAAACCAATTGTAAGAATCAACAATGTAGTGTTCCAGATGAATCATATAATAAAAAATTTGATGATTATAATTTTTCGAAAAAATCTATGATTAGTTTTGGAACAGACACAAATCAAATAGCTTTTATTATTTTATTATACACAATATTTTCTTTTTTCGGTACTGGCAATATAGCATCAATTAGTTCGTTTGACATTAATGTAGTTCGTTGTCTTGTAACAACATTTTCACCATTTACAATAACAATTTTAATTATTTTAAAATTAGCAATACCCATTATAATAATTTTTTGTATCATTTCATCGAAATCTGAAAAAAAAAATTTGAAACGAAATTTCTTAACAATCTTAATGTTATGCAATTTAATGGGTATAACTGCCCTATTTATGGTTACTAATAAAGGATCTTGGTTAGAGATAGGTTCATCAATATCAAGATTTGTTATAATGCAAGTTACTACGTTAGTTCTATTTTTAATTAACGGCTTAGTTATTGTTTTATTAAAATTAGAATTTAGTATTAATAAAATTAATGTAATGGACAAATTGCTAAAAACAACCACAACAAATAATCGAAAAATTGTTTAAGAGCCTTTAAGATTAATCTTGAAATATTTATATTTAATTTTTTTTTTTTGTAAATTATTTACTTCTTAAATATGAATGCTATGATATAAATTATTAATAAAATTAAAAGAAAAAACTTGTTTAATCAATGTGACATTTCTAATGTGTACCAAATTGCAAATTATTCAGGAGATTACCGCATATTATTTGATTAAAAAAACATGGAGATTATTATTAGATACAGTTTTAAAATAAAAATATTAAAATTTTTTTAAAACAATTTTTTTTTCGTCCACTACAAAAAATGTATTAAAAGTTTTAGAATAATTATACTTTAAATAATATATAATTAGGATATTTATAATGTTTTTATGTGTAAAATAAATGTGATTGTTGTAACTTGTAATTAATAAATATTAAATTAATTTAAAATCATAATATAAAATGGATGCTTAACTATTATGATTAGTGTCTCTTTTACCATAAAGTTGCACAAATTTTTTTTTGTTTTAATTAACACTAATATTAAACATAATTATTGAAAATACATAAATTAAAATATAAATTTAAAAAGCGTGTCTTAAAGCTTTTTTAATAAATTTATTTAAGAAACATATTATACTTATTTTTTTATTATACTTGTTTATTTTCAGGTTCCAATTTTATGTCTACTTTTCAAATTCCAATGAAATCTTAATCAATGTTGATTAATTTATTGGTAATGCTTTCTAAAATTGTGTACATTTTTATTTAAATATTTAATATTTTTTACAAACCCTCGACAACTGTGGTCATTGTGGGTATCTTGACTTAAAACATAAACATTTTGAATTATTTACATTATTTCAAAAGTTGAAGTTCTTTTAAAATTTTCCAAAGATGTTAATTTTTTACATGCCACGATTTATAATGAAAAAGAAATCTGAATTTGTAAAGTTAATGGTTTCAGGAAACTGTACAAAAAACCGTTTAGTTGTTAAAATATTGTGAAAAAATGATGGTTATTTTACTGTAAAAAATGTGTTATTTGATGACCTTATTTTACTATCAAAAATTTGACAGCTCCGTTTTTTAAGTTTGATGTCCCAATAGTACTGGCAGTTTGTTGTTGAAGTTAATATTATTTGTAGCGACCGTAAGAAAAGCTTGAAACACACATCATTCAAATGATGATTCTTTCCAATAGAGGTTTTTTAGTACTTATTTAAAGAAAATTTCTATTTTATCCATGGTAGAATTCAGAGAAAACGATCGTAATTGAAAATAATCAACCAAACCTTAATTTTTTTTTAAATTTAAACCAAAAAATATTAAAATTTTTATATTACAGACCATGCATTAGAGGTTTTATTTGATTCAAATATGGGAACATTGGGATTTCTTCTTCAATCCATCAAAGAAGCGAAAGCATTCACTAATAGCAATACTATTATATTTAATATTTGGATTAAAATATTGCAACAATATGGTAAAACTATTAATTTTGAATTATATGTTGAAGGAATAATAGAGGCAAGTATTTAAAAGTATTTGTTAATTTTTTTTTTGTAAAATTATAATTTTTATTATTTTAAATAGAATTATATTTTCTTAAATTTTTAGATCAATTTTCGAATAACTTTAAATTCCTATCTTATTGAAACTACCAGGATCATATTATTACAGTTTTATTTTATAATGATATCGTTTCAATTTAGGTTCTTTTAAGATATGAGAACTTTGAGATGATTAGAATATTTTATTCATTTTTAGATTTCCCATTTTTTCGGTTACTTTTTTAATGTTTTTCACAAACCCAGCATTGTTAGTAACACCAAATTTCCGGTGGAACAGAAATAAAAGATTCTAGAATTCTATAATTTACAATCCCAATTAATGTGATGTTTTACGATAATAACTAACAACTATCATATTAAAATTTTAGTGCTGCATGAAATACATAATATCAAATCAGGCATCAGCAAAAGAAAAAGAAAAAGCTACAATTGTTCTACAAGAGTTATTTATAAATAAATTGACAGAGCCATTTGATACGTCTGAAGTAAATCAAAAACTTTTAGAAGTTTTCAATTTGAAAAATAGACCAGGAAGTTTTGCTCAACAAGTATTTCGTTTATTGGGAATCATAGCAAGAGATTCAGCAGAAACAGTCAGTGATTTGCAAGCAATTGAAATTCGTGATGTTATGTTGAAAACATTGGAAGAAATATTATTGAATGAAGAAACTGTGCGTTAAACTTCCCATAAAATTCAAATTTTTTATTTCTTTATTTTTTTAGATTCAATTTAACGTATTGTCGGGTGCCATGGAAGGTCTTAATTACTATTTAATAAACTATCTACCCGATTTGAATTTAGAATCTCGTATTTGTGATCGCATTTACGTTTGTGTCAAAAAGTTATCAGATCCATTAGAATCTGTTAAGCAAAAAGCACCGTTCCGGTGTGCTTTAGATCTGTTTTCTCAACATTTTGTTATATTTACAGCACAAATTTTTCGAGATTATAAATATTGGCATTTTTGCTTTAAAAAATGGTTGGCCTCGCAAATATATGAAGACCGCAAAAAAGGAATTTATGGAACTCAAGCTTTTCATCGAGCAATTGAAAATGAATTGGTTAAGCGTAAAATCACTGACGATAAATTGATTTTGGAACATTTTATTGAATATTTTCGGCAAATCCTAGAGTCACCAACATCTAAACCATTTGAAACTAGAATTGCTATTCGAGGTTTCGGTGTAATGGCTTTATCGTGTAAAATGTATTTACCTTATTCACTTGAGAGTCTTCTTTCGCTTGTAATTCAAAGAACTGAACTAATATCGATTGCTGAGGATAATGAATTACGTGATAGTTTAGAACATTTTCCAGATTATATTGAAGCATTATCACAAATTATTATTCATATTGACGAATATAGTATTTCATTACATTTATCAAATAGTATTCAAAGTATCTTAATCCGTTTAATTCGTGATTTTCATTATTTGTCGACAGCTCACACGGGTCTTGTAGCTAATTCTATATGCGGAGCATTTTTCAATTTGTCAACATTAAATGGAACCTTGTTCGATGATGTACTTAATAGAGTTAGTATATTATTATTTACGTATGTAATACAATTAAGTATTCTTTACTAGAGTACGATTCAAATCACTTGACCAATTCGTTATGCAAAGCTTTCCCTTTCGATTACAAAATTCCATACAAAATTTAGGGGAAATTATTTAAGAAAAAAGCTCATGCAAATTTTGTATGGAATTTTGTAATGGAAAGGGAAAGCTTTGCATAGCGGATTGGTCAAGTGATTTGAATCATACTCTATTAAGTTGTATCGTGTGTGCCAAAACGTACAACTTGTTGTCAACATGTTGTAGAATCAAGTTGGACCGTGTATGGCCAGCATTAAATAAGACTTGTAGTGACCTTGTCATATGTTATAATGAGCTCGATTTTCATCTTACTTAAATTCATTTTTAATTTGTCCTCCCGGCCAGCATTAAATAAGACTTGTAGTGACCTTGTCATATGTTATAATGAGCTCGATTTTCATCTTACTTAAATTCATTTTTAATTTGTCCTTGACGTTGTTTACATTTTAATTCACAAAATATAATATATATATATAAAATTTATTTGCATTTTAGGTTGTTTTGGAAGGTATAATATGGACTTGTTCACAGAAATTAGTTTATGATGCTAACTTAGATTGGGAAACCGAAACAGATTGGAAAGAAAATGTTACTTATAAAAATTATCTTCCATTGTGGAAGGAACTATTAAACGAATCATCACACGGAAATGAATTGAGCTACGATAAACCATTGGTAGCTAAAAAAATTTTTGATACTTTAATGTCAACTCTTTTCATTATTATAGAAAAACTAGATCTTCGTACAAAGAGACGAATTTTCAAATCCGAAGATGGTACAGATCAAGAATTTCATTTTTGTGATCCGAATATTGATTTATGTCCACAAAAACCAAAAGATTTTCATATTTTCTTTAATTTGGTTGATTTATACAAGGATATTTTCCATTCAAATTATCGGCGGAGCAACTTTAAGAATTGGATTGCAGAATATTGTTCAAAATTAATTTTTTTCGCCATTAAAAATCCATTGATCTCAGGATTTTTGAAATTACTTGAAACCGGACTTTCTACAGCTGATTATTTGGAATATTTCAAAGAAAACACATTTGATGAGAATGATATGTTGAACAATCAATTAAAATATTTTTTAAAAGTTTTAATTATGAAAGCTCGCCGGGCTTCAGGAGAACTTCAAATTTCTATGTTGCAGCTCATATTACATTTTCCAGTTAATTTTTATCAAAATCATTTATTTGATTTGACTGAAATATTTAAAATTACTTTAAAATTAGGTAAAAGTTTAACGTGGCTAGCAAAACATGCAGTTAATGCTTTAGATAATATTTCTGCAGAATTTTCTGTTAATGTAGAAAATATGCAACATTTTTATGAATTGGTGTTGCCTGAATTGGATTCTTATTTACAAAGTAAGGGCATTATCGATGATGTACAATCGCAAATTATTGAATATAAAAATCGTCGACGTATTAAAACATCTATTTCGAAAAAGTTTGAGTCAACTGAACTATTGGAGATTCAAAAAATGATCTTAAATTTTTTAGGTAAGCTCGATTCACATAATGCTGCTCTTCTAGTTGCAACCAACACTTCAGAAACTTTAGTTAAATGGAATGTCGAACAAAATATTTTTTTAAAATTAAATTTTCCGGATATGAAGCCTACTCTTTATTTGGATACAATGGTACCAAGAATATGCCAAATTGCTGTGGAATCTAGTGATCGGAAAGCAAAAATAGCTGCTTGTGAATTAGTTCATGCTTTAGTTTTGTACTTATTGGGAACTAGAACCAATAGCGGTAGTATATGGAAAGAGTTGTGTTCGAAATTACTTATATTAGGTAATTATATTTTTTAATATTGCGTAATATAGCTTAAAGAGAATTATTAAAGAAATACATTTTTACTATTTTTTAATCATTCAATCGAGATGTATTTTATGGTTTGATTTTATTTTTAGGTGTGGATTCGGACTCTACAGTTCAGCAAATGTTCACACCACTTTTAATGCAATTAATGCATTTTATGTCTAAGATTGAAAATATTAATAAGGGTGTCGATATTCTAATGGAATGTTTGATGGATGGTATTTCGAATATTTCAACGAACTGTTCAATAAGAGATTTATCGGCTGTGTGCTTAAGAGAATTTGTTGAATGGTCAATCAAGCAAACTAGCCCACAGCAGTTGGCAGCTAGTTCTGTTAGCATTGAAAAAATTTTAGAGCAATTAAAGATGTACAGTTTCGATTCGGATAATTCACGACGAATCGGGGCTTCATTAGCATTCAATAATTTATATCGAAATTTACGAGAAGAGGAAATCATTTGTGATTTATATTTTATTGATTTACTTTATACATTTTGTTGTAATTTTAAATTAACAGAGGAATTAAGTTCTACAACGGTAAATTTGCATGACTCTGATTTGGAACAAATTTCATTAAGTTTAGATCATGTTTTGAGAGTTCTTAAAGAACGATCTTACTTATTTTTGAAGCCAAAATCGCAGCGGAAAATTCCCATAGCCATAGGTTGTAAGGAATCAACATTAAAAGAAGTAATTTTATTTTTACTTCATGAATCGAAATCTAAATTGATTAATTATAGAAGAAAATGTTTAATTATGGTTATTGAGTTATGCCAAAAAATTGAAAGCAGTTTAAGTATTTTTTTAAACAAATTCACTACTGCTGAAATGTTACAGAAAATTTGTCAAACGAACATTCAATCAAGACTGCCAGAAGATGTGAATAGCAAAAATCCATTTTTAATTGTATACACATGGCTGCAATACTTTTTAAGTTCACTAGATTTATACTGTTGGTTCCTCGCAGATATTGCATTACCAAATCCAAACATTTTATTTACCAATGGTTCAATCATATTTGAAACCATTACGTATTATTTTAATAATTTATGTTGGAAATCAATGTTAGAAATTGTTATTCAATATAATCAAGATTTTTTAAATCAAACAACTGCCTCAATTCTAGATTATAATTTGGAAGAGATTGAAAAAATTAGTTCTATTAAATGTATTATATGTGTACAAATTCTAGATTTCCTATATTCAGTATTGCATGCGGATTGCGTAAAATGGATTCCAGAAAATTTTTGGAATGAAAATTCGGAGAATTTAAAAAAACTTTTAACTCAATTAATTTTTGAACCTGATTTGATGCAATTCGATTTTAAGTCCGAAGAAATATCAAAAGAACTACCTAAAAGGTAAATTTTATGAAAAGTTTTAAAAAATATTATTAAAAGTAAATTCATATTTTTTTTCAGAGTGGAAATTCTATGGCGGACTCTAAACAAATATTGCTCAAACGAGTCTTTTTTGGATTCATTTAATAACAATATAAAAAAAAATTTAATAGAACGAATTAAAAACTTAACAGATCATGCTCAAGAACTTTTGAATTCACAACAAATATCAGAAACTCAAATTAATTCAATTAATGGAATAATGTTCGTTATTGAAAAACCAGATTTGTATAAAATTGATTCTAATACAAATATTTATTTGATGGTGACAGCTAAAAAATTACTTGATGATTTATTTGTGGGCATTAACGAGACTGTATTTGGAAAGAAACGAACAATAAAATTTATTCCAGAGGTTAAAACTTTCGGAAATAGAATAATGTCATTAGTATTTAAAATTGGAGGAGTCGAAAAAGAATTCATATCTTTTTTGCTAAACGAAACAGAATTAATACAAAGCAATACTATGAGAAAAATTAATTACGGAGAATGGTTTTTTAATTTCTACAAACGAGCAATATTTGAACAGTGTAAAGAAAGGTAAAATTGCAAGCATAAAATAAATTTCTATTTTTTTTTGTTTTTCAATTAATTACTAGATTTTTTTAACTTTCATTTTAAATAAGATTATAATGATGATATAAATATGATTATAAATTATAATTTATTAATTTGAATTACTTTCAAACGTTTGTACTCTGTTGTTTCAGCTTTCTCGAAACATTTTTACCACAACTATTTGATAAAATTTATTCAGATAACTTTCATTATGTTCTAAAAATTATTATGGAAATTATTGAATTCACATACAAATATCGTCAACATGATCAGCAAACAATGACTTCTGTTGTTGAAATATCTTTAAATAAAATAAAATGCTTAATTCATGATAAAAAATATTCTAATAAAAATGAAGTAATAGTAATTATGGATCTTTTGAATCATTTACAAATGGCATGTCCTAAAAACTGGACATTGAAATCATATAAAGATAAGTGTCCGGATTTGGAAAACTGGATAAATAATCAATTAGTCATAACAGAAACAACATTAGAACATAAAACTAAAATGTTCGCTTTATTATCACTATTAATAAATTCTGATGATTTTCAAAATCAAGCTGTTATGAATGGACTTGAAAATATACAAAAAAATTATTTTCCATTGAAATCTTCTGAATTTAAAGAGAACAGCTTAGAAGAAACAAAACTAAAAGCTGCATATAAAAGTTTATTAGATGCAATGATTTTATCAAATTCTTATGTTTTGTTCGATTTTATTATGAAATCAACTGCAGCAGATAAAAAACATTTGGTAGAATATATGATTCGTGATGACATAAAAATATTCACTTCCAAATTAACAACAACACAGCAGACTGAAATAATTAAAAAAATATTTGATTTCGTTTCTCTAGAAACAATGGAACCAGAAATCCGTTTAACGTTGTTACGACGATTTTTGGTGCCAGTTGTTGAAAATAGTACGGAAGATACGTTAGTTTCTATTTATTCAACGTATTTTTCAAAACTGCTTCAATTAACTGAAACAAATTACGGATTTGATAATTCGGGATGGTTGGTAAATCATGCATTGGTTCATCGAATTGTAGGCTTCAGCTTGATTGAATCATTTTTTGTTTTATTACAAAAAAACACATATCTTAATGCACAATCCCCAATTATTCAAAACGCATATCCTGGTGAAAAAACTACAGGAAATTTTATTTCGAAAATATCAAAAAAATGTTTTTATTCAAGGTAAAGTTAATTGAAAAAGTATAATTTTTTTTAATCACATAATTTTACAATTCGTAATCGAGATAATTTGTATTTGAATTATAATTCTTCATTAAAAAAATATTTTTGTTTAAGGTAAAATATTAAATTAAAAGAATTTAATATTACCATTATTTTTGTATATCACTTATTTTTAAATTCGCCCAATCAAGATGCTTCGTCAATATAACAACTAATGTAATGAAGTCGTTCTGCACTGTGGGTGTGGGGAATTTGAAAATGCAAAAGAATATTTCGTTATGGGAACAATTTCTCATTATTTTTTTTTCTTTTAGACAAGAAGTTTTTATAACAGATAATAATGAAACTGCAGAGTTTTTTCGACAATACCAATGCAGTTCATTTAGAGCTTTATGTTCGATAGTTTGTAATACCCAAAACGAATTAAAATTTTATTCCAAATTTATTTTTGAAGAGAATCCAAAAAACAAAGATTACATTTGGCAAAAATTAATTGATTGTAAAAATGACTCTTTGTACAATTTTGAAGGACAAGAATTTGAAAATTACCCCAGAGTGAAACAACGATTTGTTTCCATTAGAAAAATGAATTCAAATCCTATTGCTATATCTGGTGGAACTACAAATTCGTCTTCTAAATATATGCGAACTCAGAATGTTTTCAGTTCAAGTTTGAGTCAAGATGTAAGTAAAATTGATCTAAATTATACAATGGTTAGATCGGACACTGAAGCAATGATTAGAAGTGAAATGCAGTCGCAGAAAGTTTTATCAGTTGAATTGGAAAGACATAATCTTAATAAACATGAGGTTATGCCAACGTTGTGTGGAGTTATCGAACATATGTATGAAAATAATATAACACCTAAAGTAGTTGATTGTAGCGTTAAAAAATCTTATCCATGGATAAATTCAATTGCCGCTTCAATTGAGAATATTGAAAATCATAAAAATATCAGAGTTTTCTTAGTTCAGCTTGTTGATAATTGCCGTCATGTTTTTGAACAATACGCTCATGTTTTATTTAAACCAATTTTAGAAGTACTTTGCGATGAATGTGCTGGGAGTAAACTAAATTTTTTTGTTACTGATTTGGTAACATTGCTGCTTTCTTGGAGTGAGTTTCTGATTAATTATTTAATATTTTTTTAGTAATATTATTTTTATTTTAGCTAGCAAAGGCTTGCATAAACCTTCCACTCCAGATGAAATTCGTTTAGTATCAAAATTGTTATATTTTCTTATGAAAAATGCGCACCATAGTAGTAAAAAGATATTCAAATTTAATTTGGAATTAATACAAACTTTCATAAGTTTATGGAAAAATGAATTGGCGGTACCATCCCAACTGCTTTTAGAAATGATTTCTCACACAAGTTTAGAAAGCAGGGCTAACGAATGTGGTATTGTTTTGTTAGGTATTGTTCTAGCTAACGAAATTATTCCGTGGACAGATAACTTAAAAATTCTGTTTATAAATGCAATTTTGACAAATTTGAATAATGAATATAATTCAATTTACCAGCCAGCAGCACATGTTTTAGGCATGGTATTAGCTACTTTAAAACGAACATCTGATATATCGAATTTGGAATCACAGCAACAAAAGTTAGTTGACAAACTTAAATCAATGCTGAATAAAAGAGAAAATAAAAAAGAGAAATCATTTTTAGACATATTGTATGGTGTACACAAAAATTATCCTGAAATTGTTGATTCATTTTTACAAACAATATCATTCAAAATTCCCACTGCTCTTGCAGGCATAAAGCGATTATATCTTGAAATGCTGCTAACACGTCTAGATGTGTTTTCTGATGATGAAATCTATAATGTCATAATATCCATTGGTATACTAGATTTATTGAAAAATTCAGATTATCAGTTACTAGCATTGCATATTTTAAATCGATCAATTGTTAAATTAGAACCCGTTCAAATTGAACGCATCTTCCCGTCAATTGAAGATTGTTTAGCTTCAACGACTAAATCAGACAGTCGTGATATTATTTACGAGATTTTGGTTCACATTTCTAAATTGGAAAATTTTGATGAGATTTCTAAAAAAGCAAAAGAACTGCTTTTGAAAGGCTTACTTGACGTTAATTCACAAATCCAGAAAAGAATATATCAATTTTGGTCTAAAGAATCGAATTTGCCCACTAAGACACAAGATAGAATTTTATCGTTGATTTCTAATTATAATTCTGGATATGAAAAACAATTTTTAGGTAGGTAATTACTGGCTTAAAGCTATACATATATATATATATATATATATATATTGGTTTTAAGCCCATGACCGTTGTTGAGTATGCTCCAATTTCTTAAAATAAAGAAAACAAAGATTTTGAAGAGACATACTTCAATTAACAACAATTGATTCTTGCTGGTATTGTCTTTTTGGAATATTTCTAATTTTTTTTATTTTGAAGGTTTCTGTGGTCAATTGATTCTAGAACCTGCTGTGCAGAGTTCCGAATCCAAACAACAAATTTTTCCATTTGAAAGTGGTCGAGATTCAAAATTAGAAGAATTCGAGATTAATACAAGCACAAGACTAAGGTCAACACATTCATTACCGCCATTATTTGCTGAATCTCAACGTACAATATTAACTCATACTCAAATGGTGGGTTTTATTCGAACAAACGCTGGAGATTATTTTTTTGAGCCTACACAAGATCCAGCAAAAATGGCAGAAGTTCGACCGAATTTCACATTGCAAACACAAAGCTCTTTACCGTTCGGTATCCAGCCTCAAGTTTTAGATAGACGTTCACAAAAAATTCATAGTACTGATAAACTATCGGAAATCGAAAAGTCTGACGATATTATAAATATGTTTCGTAAGCGTTTTATTAAAGATAAAGACAAACAGAATAGGGAATCAGCTATAAAAGCTATTGATCGTCGAACAAAGGTTAATGAATCAATAAAAAGAAAAGAAGGAAAAGTTACATTGTACAGGAGGTATCGTTTTGGAGATTATCCGGATTTGTTGATAAATAGTTTAGCTTTTTTGCTTCCTCTGCAGGGATTAATTAAACGTGATATGATCATAGCTAGACAAATTTTTGTTTCAATTTTTAATGCCATTCTATCGGAATTGAGTGAAAGTGATTCGAATGAATTCACTGGTTCGGTTGCTGAAGTAATTCAAAAAATTTTGGAATCAACAAAAAGCTGTGATTCAACAGTTTTCGCTACGTTTTTAGAAATATCTCTTTTGAAACCAGAAGTGTTTGATATTAAACCGGAAACTGTTTCAATGATTTCTAAAGCTAGTAACATGCTAACAATTGGTGCTCTTTATTTAGAAAATAGAATTAATTTTGGATCTTTTGAGGAAGACGATGATCGTAGGAGTGTTCGATCAACATCAACTATAACAAAAGATGATCAGCATTGGCTCCAGTTATCGGATATATACACAAGGTAATGATAATTTTCAAGACTATATATAGTTATAATTATAGATTTAATGATCATAATTTTAAATTTTTTAGAACCATTTAAAAATGTTCAATTCTTGAAAATAAAAATATTTGTGTAGGTTTGTTTATGTAGATTCTGCGGCTAATAGCTGCGGTAATAGCATTATGTATGAAAAATGCTTTTTAATAGATCTATTCATATCAGGGGAGTGACGTAAATTTAATTTAATTTATTTAAGCTTACAGAGTTATTACAATACTATAATTATTTATCTATATAGTATAAGCAAAGAGAAAGTAAAACTTTTAAGGGAAGTTTCTGTTATTAATCGCTACTTCAAAATAAACGTATCTTAAGACATCTTAAAGAAGTTTTTCGATTACGAAAGAGTATGATATATTCAAATATAAATACTTAACAAAAAAAATTTGAACCATGTTTCTTAGTTAATGAGATTTAAATTATTCATTATTCTTCAAAATTAATTGATGCATTTTATTTTTATGACCACAGTTTAGCTGAATATGATATTGTTGCTGCAATTTTCGGAGACAAAATACAAACCGATCCGAGACTATCGAAAGCTATTGAACTAAAAGCAAATGGTATGTTGAAAGAAGCACAAGAACTGTTACTTCAGGTTATACATCAAAACCATTTGCTGGAACAATATTATGCTTACGATTGTTATTACCAATGTTTCTTGGAATTAGGCGATTGGACATCGCTTTCGCAAGGTATTTTAAGTCGAATTAAAGAATACTTACATTTATCATCAAATAAAAAATTTCTAATATTTAATAGGTATTCAACATCAAATTGATGATTTTGAAGAATTATGGAGTGATGAATATAATACAAATTATTATCTACCCAAATTAATGCAAGCTGAGCTGAATTTAATTTTAATCGGTGAAACAAGTGGTGAAGACTTCTTGAAAATCTTAGAAAATTGGATGTTAGATTCTGTCAAATCTGAGTATATAAAGACGAAATTTTGTGAAGAAATGATGATGTTGCATATAGCCAATCGTGATTTCAAACAAGCTAGGGTAATTTTCATACGAAATTAATTTATTTAACTTACATGTCTTTCGTAAATAGTAAATAAATTGTCTATCGAACAAATGTGCAAATGTGTATGTATGGTGCTCTGACATAAAGCTAGAGGACTTAACGTCATAATGGCAATAACACCATAATCGTCATAAAGTCTAAGGGACATAAAGCCATAATCGCAAAATTTTCGCGTATGGCCTTAAGTCCCATTACAAATTATAGAAAATATTTTTTATAGAAAATATTTTTATCATGAAAATTATGTAGTTTTAAATATTAATACCTAAATTTTTTAGGTATATGGAGAGAATAATTTTAAAAAATTTCTTGTTGATTGGGGAACATTTAATTGCTGTTATTTTAAATTGAGAAAACAAACATTGCTGGATACTCAAAAAGTTGCTGAAATTGATCAGTACGCACAAATGATGTTAGAAAATTTCAATGACGTCGCTATAGGAAACTTAAATGAAAAATGGATGAATTGTTCAATTGATATAACAGATTCATTAAGTTTTTGGAATTCTGTTTTATCTTATCGAACTTACGTAACAGCTTTAATAAGTTCAAATTTAGAAAATTTCTCAACACAAAATGTGCAAATAACGAAGTTAAAAAGAACTGTTTATGAAATGTATTTAAAATATTTTGAAGCAGCTGTAGCACAAAAAAATTATGGAATTTGTGACAATGTGATGAAAATTTTAAAACCCCTAGAAAATATGGAGCTAAATTTGCAGTATGAAGTCGCTCAGATTAAGAAAAGTCTATTATACGCTGAAAAACTTAAGTATGACAAACTATAATATTAAATCTAGAGAACAAAGATATCTTTCTTATGATTGAGAAAATTTCCAATCTTCTTTGTAATTAAATTATTTTAACTTTTAGTTGAATATTGACGGTAATCTCCTACAAATTTTAGTTTCTTTTAATTAAGTTGTATCTCTTTTTTTCCTTTATAGTAATTTTTTTCGTAAAAAAAAAATCGCAAAATCCCTGAATAGATCAAAACATTTAAAATTTATTGCAGAAACCTAACAACTTTATAGTTTTTATTATGTTTTTTATTAACTTGCGCATTATTTTAGTAGAATTAGAAAATGAAGCATTAATATTGACTTGCCCATTTTTCAGACAAGATAACCTCATTAGTGTTATAGAGCAGGAATGGATTCGAACTCATAAAATATTGGATGATCAAAAGATATTACATTTAGTACCTTTACATATTGAAGCTCTGTTCTTGAATTGTAGAATTGGTGAAGAAATATTAAAAATTCATCAAAATACAAATATTAATAGAAAAGTTGCCGAAAATTTAAGAAATTTAATTGCAGAAAAGCATGAAAGTGGATATAATTTCCATGATCTATTTGTTAAAGAATGTATTTGGTCACTAAAGCAATCTGATAATATTATGAAAGAAATATTAAACGGATCTGAAACAGATTTAGATGATAAAAGTAGAAAATTGTATTCAGAAAATTATTTTCGAATTGCTCAATTCTGTTACGACAAATATGAAAAAGAAAATGATGAACTATCTATTGAATTACAAAAACTCTTAATTGAATCAGTTTTTAATGCAATGAAAAATAATTCATCTGATGCTAGGCAACTTTTTGGCTGTGTTTTACAGATTCCTAGTTTAAATGGTCGATTGAATGATTTTTTTATAGAGAAATCTAGTGAAGTACCCGATTGGATGTTTTTATCATGGATTCCACAAATTTTATCTAGAATAAAATTAGATGCACCCTCTTATTTAGATAATATTGTCGAACGTTTAGCAAAATCATATCAAAATGCTTTAAAATACCCTTTTAATGTATGGTATGCGAGAGAAAAATCAAATGAAAAGGAGAAAAACTCTCAAGGTACGTAAGGGCCATATAAATTCAAGTTGCAGTAAATTAAAATTTATTTTTATTTTTATATTTATTGAATAAGAAGGTAGGTACTTAAGCTCTATTGATACTTCAAGAGATATTGTTTTCGATAAATTAAAAATATTTGAAGAACTATTACAAATCATGAAAAATAGAATGCGATGCGAAATTCTTTATAGTTGCGTCAAAAAATGTTAACTGTTATCAAATTGATTGATTTTATATAACATTGAAAATGAAATTCAGATTGATTGAAATTTCATATTTTAACCAAACCTTTTGATAAATTTAAATTTTTTTTACAATTTATGTATATTAATTTTCAAAGTTTATTTTTGGCTTATAACAAAAAAAGGTAGGATCTGTGTTTGAATTATTTTTTTACTTTCAGGACAAAGAAATATTCGTCAGGAAATACTAAAAATCATGGAATTATTGCAAAATCCTTTAACTGATAAGTTTATTTCAAGTATAGAAAATTTTTGTTTACCATCCATATTGTTAGCAAATAAATTGTACCAAATTACGCAAATAACAGATATTAATATGGTTCGAGATCAGCTTCATTATTTATGTGAAAGTTTCTTCAATAAAAATACTGATTTTCATGGAAGTATTTTTCGAAATATTTTACCAATGAAGCAAAAAATAGAATTGTTGCTGCAAAAAGATTTTCAAAGTCAATTTAAAGAGATTTTATTAGAAATCAACAAAATGCGAGAAACGTTAACAGTTATGGCTGATGCATTTATAAAAACAAGTTCAAAACGATTGGACGAAATTTCTCCATGGCTAGCCATGTTTCACTGGTGTGGTGAAGAGGATTATATTGAATTACCTGGTCAATACGTTGAAGATAAGCGGCCGATTTTAGAGAATCACATAAAAATCGTTAAATTCGGTTCAAAAATTGAAATTTTCAGATCACAAAGATATCCAATTCGATTAAACATTTATGGTAGTGATGCAAAAAATTATGATTTCTTGACTAAAACAGGAGAAGATTTAAGACAAGATCAAAGAATTCAACAAATTTTAAAACTGATGTCAAACAAATTGAAAGGGGATCAACAATGTCGTAATCATAGATTATTTATTCAAAATTATAATGTTATTCCAATTAACGAGTATTGTGGAATGCTTAGTTGGGTTCCCAACACAACAACGATGAATGATTTTGTAAGTGACTGTTTAGTTCGGCGTTTTTCAATAAATGGTATAACGAAATTAAATCAAAATAGAGATAAATATAAAAGGTTTATTCTGGCTGCAGGGGGAAATACTTTTAATCGCAATGATGCGTTTAATCATTATGGCACTGCAGTTGCAAATTATACCAGAGAAAATGTAATTATAAATTTTTATTTCTATCTTACTTAGATACTAGAAATTCTCAACTCCTTAATTATTATTTTTTCGTTGTTTACCCAAAAATATGAAAAATTACAAATATACTTGTAGATAATCAATAATTACCGAGAATTAGAATACAACATTCCAGCTGAAATCATAAAATACGGTTTAGCAGAAATCTCAGTGTCACCAGAAAGTTTTTACGTTTTGAGAAATAATTATGCTACTAGTTTGGCAGCAATGAATATTGCTCATTGGATATTGGGAATTGGCGATCGTCATTTAAGTAATATTTTAATATCAATAAATGATGGCAGTTTAACTGGAATTGATTTTGGATTTGTGTTTGGGGCAGGAGTAAGAAATCAAACAGTTCCAGAGTTATTACCATTCCGATTAACTCCTCATTTTGTTAACGCAATGAATCCAATGGGTGTGTCCGGTTTAATTTTTAAATGTATGTCACATTCCTTAAGAGTATTTCGAAACTCTAAGAAGTTATTGCTAGCAACAATGGAAGTTTTTATTAGAGAACCAACTGTTGATTGGCTTGAATCAAAAAAAAAATTTGGTGATGATTCTGACGATTCAGATTTGTCAAGCAATTGGGAACCAAAGGATAGAATTGATGTTAGTATTTGTAAATTAAATGGATATAATCCTGTTAATTTATTACAAAAAGAATTAAGAAGCGGAAAACTGGCACTGTGAGTAAATTATATTTATCATTTTATACTAAATAATAAATGTGTATAGTTACACGCGCAATTGTAATATATAATGTGATATATATAGTAGAAGTAGATACAAAAAATAATAAAAAAAAAAATTGGTTAATTATTATTTTCTTGTAAGTAACTTTTGTTTTTTAATTTTAGCACTAATCGTCAAGAATACATTAATGGTTATGAAAAATTACTTATTGGACACAAACAATTTAATATACGTGCTAGATTACCAAATAAAGATTTGAGTATTGAAGATCAAGTCAAATGTTTGATTGATTTAGCAACAGATCCAGCTGTTTTGGGAATTACTTGGGAGGGATTTATGTCATGGCTATAAGAAAGATAAAATTATTTTTTTAAATCTTATTTAAATGTTTTTTATTTTAAATATTTAAAAAAAAAAAGATTTTATTCTAAATATTTTTAATATTTATCTAACAAATATTGGTGGTAATGTTGCAAAAGTAAGATATCCTGTGTGTGCTGGCATTTGCTGAGGCTGAACCGACGTTAAATATTTTTTCATTTCCCTGGGAGTTTTATACTGATTATTTTTTGTAGAATCCTTCTCATCTGTAACTTCACTTTTCTGAAAATAATCAAAATATTTGTTTTTCAATGTTATTTTTTAATATTAAAAATTATGTATTTATTCTAAGTTAATCACTAATTTTTTGTGTTTATCTTACAATTAATTTTTTTTTTATGAAGCAATTTAAACAAATAATTGTCGGAAAATACTATACACATAATTAAAAAAAAAATTGTATTATTAAATTAAAATAATAACCTTATATTTTAAGAACTCCAAATCCATGATTGGGATGTGTTTAATTTTGACAATATCCTCAATTTGTAAAATTTCTATGGATTGGATTTCTATAAATCCAAATTCTTTTAACTTTTCACAACAACGTTGTGATTGTTCAATGCATGGTGAAAACGAACAGAATCGGCCTCCTAAAAAACACAAAGAATTTTCATAATTCGGATTTTTAAGTTTGATTCTTTAGTAATTGTCTTCCGCTGTTTTGTAGAAAATCACAAATTAATTTCATTTATTGTCTGATTTAAAAATATGTTTATATATAGGAATCTGCCTATGACTTATTTATATGTGAAATTTAATCTCTTTATTTTCTATTTACAAGAAAGTTCAATTTCCACGGTCGAGGTCATTCAAAGCAAAGATTACATAAATTCCATAAAAATATATAATAATAATAATATTTTTATCTTTTTTTCTTATTCTTGAAAATTTTAAATAAATCATTCTTCTGAACTTTGTTTTCTCCATGTAGTTTCAAGCCTATCGCTTAGTAAGCATTACACTTTAAATCTAGTTTAAACTTTATGTGTATTTTATATAATAATCTAAAAATGATATCTCCAAAAAATAGTACAATAAGTACTTTTGAAAAAACTTTACAAAAATAAAAACCATATGGAATGAAACTAAATCCAAAATGCATATTAAGGCCATTCATTTTTAAGATCAAAAATTGTAACACATTTATATTAAAAAGAAAACAACTTAAAATATACTTAATGCCTCTGGTTTTTTTGATAAAATTCCATAAATGATAAAATATTACAAAAACTGTGTAAAAATCTGGAAAATACATAAATTTAACGAGTAATAATCAGTTTAAAAGTAGATGTTGACAATATAAGCTTTATTCTTTTAACAAAATAAAACAAAAAGTCAATATGAAGAGAAAAATTTTAAATAAAAATTTAGTAATTTTTTTATTAATCGGATTATTTGTAAATTTATCGAAACCATTATATTTTGATGTTTTAATGGAATTGGAATACAAAAATGAAACATTTAATCCTGAAACACACTTTCTTAGAATAAATGCTCCAAAAATTGCCAAAAATTTTCCAACTTTAAGTTTATATCATTATGAAATATTGAAATCTTTTACATTTGAATCAATTTTTCGTTTTGATGTTGGATTTCAAAATCCCTTTATTTTGCTGTTTTTAAAAAGCGCCGATAGTAAAAGTCGAATATGGATTTACGTTGAAAATAATAAAATTTCAGTTGATTTTAAGATTGATAACCATCTAACAACTGCTCATTTTCAAAATCCCACGGTAATTAAAAAATAAAGTAAAATGCAAATATTGCAAAAATAAAGCAACATTTTTTTTTTTGAAAAGTCAGCCAAATAATTGGTTATGATATGACGAGATTTTTGATAATGATTTGAAGTGTTACTGTGAAGTAACTGAAATGTTTCAATTTTGTTTTCAAATGATTTTGAATAAAATAAAATAAAGAGAATACTCAAAGCGAGCACAACAAATATTTTTTTCTTTATCTATAATTATATACGGTGAAGAAATTTTCATATATTTCTTTAGGTACCGATTACGACTCTGTGTCTGAACCAAAACGGATGCTTTTTTTTTATAAAAACCATTGGTAGAAATGAAAAAAAAAAAAATTTAAAAAAGTTGTTTTCATCAAAGTTAAATTGATGCGTGAAGATTTTTTCTTTCCGTAACAATTGCGACTTTGTTCCGAAACCAAATCGGAAGTTGTATTTCTTTTTTTTAAGGGTTTTTATGTACGGTCACGTTATAGAACATTCCTCCATCATATCCGATCGTGACTAACCGCGAAAAACCGTTCACTGGAATACGGGGCGATTACTAGTATTTTATTAATATGTACATAAAGCATAATGGCAATGAGTATTAAAGAGTTTATAAGCGATTTAAAGGGAATTTATGAATGAGTAAGTATACCGTTATTTTCTTGCAATAGTAGGGTTTTCAAAGAAAAAAGATTCAAGGTCGTTTGGTCTTAACGTAAAAAAAACTGAATGTTTCGGAGTGTGACAATCTCCCGTAATCTTTAAGTTAAGTCTGAAAAGTAATATAATTTAATAATCTCGACATATGTTTTTCTATCTGAATTTTATTCCAGATCTACGATCACAAATGGCATAAGATTGTTTTATCGTATAGTAAAGGATTTGTAAAATTGTTTTTTGATTGTATTTTGGTTCGAAGTCCAGTTAAATTTCCTGATATGGTCAGCTATTTGTATACGAACTCAGTTACTGTGTCAGCTATGTACTTGGGTGAAGTGACTAGAATGAGAGAAGAATTTAAAGATGTGAGTAAAATTGTTTAAAGAAAAGAACCACACTGTTGAGATTCTTAAATTTTTTTCGTTATGTTATCAATTTTTGAATATATTTTAAGAGAAGTTATTTTAAAATAATTGCACGAAAGTTGTTCAGTACGGACACATAAGGTAACTATGTGACAGTATTTTGATCTCTTGAAAAAATCATAACAATTGAAATATTTCTTGGACTTTGCTAGATAAAAAGTTCCCAATTAAACTAAAAAACATTAATGAAATTATTTGTAGATTATAGAATTAAGTTTAAAGGTGAAAACACAATTGGGACGACGGCGACAGCGATTTTTCATATAAAAAAATCCCCTCAGTTGTTTCATTCTCATACAAATATATGGTTTTTGACAGTCGCTATCGCTGTCGCCGTCACTGTCGCCACAATTGTGATTTCACCCTAAAATAAATTATTGATGTGAAATATATTTTAAAGGTGAAAACACAATTGGGGCGACAGCGTAACGACAGCGATAGCGACTGTCAAAAACCATATATTTGTATGAGAATGAAACAATTGAGGCGACTTTTTTATATGAAAAATCGCTGGCGCCGTCGTTGTCGCCCCAATTGTGTTTTCACCTCAATTGTGTTTTCTCCTTAAAATGTAACTTCATCACTTTATTTCAGTTTGATGTCAAAAGAATGATACTTTATACTGGAACGGAAAGACCTTATGAAGAAAATTGTAGCGATATTCCGGATTTAGCTTATTTTAAAAAAGTACCAGGACCACCAGGACCTCCTGGATTAGCAGGACCACAATGTTATTGTGATGCAAGAGATTTACCGGAAGTTAACTAGAAATTATTTTATTTACTGATAGCATAATTGAATTAAATTGCATATATAAATAAAATTAATTCAGACAAAAAATATCACTAACCACTTTTATTATAAATTTTTCAGGAATTTTTAATCTTATTTACTTAATACTTAATTACATTAATGGGATTAAATTAAAAGCCATATTATTTTATTATGAATTTACATTTAGAAGTTTTATGTTCCGGCCCGAAATCCGAATCGAGTTCCCTATGAACAAGTAATTATGTACAAAATTATTGGAATTATTGCACCTTGACTACAGAGAAATTGCTTGAAAAATATTGTAACAGCTTATTTAATTCGTATTATTTGAAATCGATTTAGGTACCTACCTAGTTAAATATTTGAAAACTTAAAAATTTTCAAAATAATTATTATTATTCATTTCGAGATATAAATAAACCCACGTCTTCTTTTCGATTCAAAATTTTAAATAATGAAATTATTAAAAATAGAATTAGAATTACGATTATAAAAAATACTATTCAATCTTACCGGAACTTTTTATTGATTTTATAGCATGTTCCACAGCTAAATAAGGTGCAGGCAAATCCAAAAAGACAGCATCAGCAATACCATTAAGTTCTTCTGTGAATCCAGACTGACAAACATCTCGATGATATACCTTAAAATGAATTAAAAATGTTCACTAGAATTTTACCAAACTGATAGTTATCGAGATATTTGTGATAAAATAGTGACACTGTAAAACATAGCATTTCTTCACATATTCAAAAATAATGGTCAAAAAATTGGAGGAGATTTAAAAACATTAAGACGACTTAGTACCTAGTCCGAAACATTTTTGTCCCAAAATTTGATTTGAAAATTTGGTTTTAGATTATTTTAAAGTTTGATTTAGAAAAAAAAACTTTCATTCACTACCTCCGCACTGTTTTATTCTTTAAAATCATACACAACTTTTTACAATCGGTTGAGGCTAAGTGCTCAAAATCGGGGGTTGGACATTTGTCCGCGATTTGTTTTTGTATCGCGGACATAAAAATGACATTTGTCCGCGATTCAAAATGTCTTTTGTCCGCCGCGGACAAATGACTTTTTGCAAAATGACATTTGTCCGCTAAAAATCTGAAAAATCAACCGCGGACAAATGACATTTTGCAAAATGACATTTGTCCGCTAAAAATTTAAAAAAGCAATCGCGGACAAATGACATTTTGGAAAATGACATTTGTCCGCTAAAAATCTGAAAAATCAACCGCGGACAAATGACATTTTGCAAAATGACATTTGTCCGCTAAAAATTTAAAAAAGCAATCGCGGACAAATGACATTTTGGAAAATGACATTTGTCCCGTGAACCAAACAGAATATACACAACGAGAGAGGGGGTGGCGGGCGGGTGGACTGGTGGTTGGTCAGTGGGATTTGCGGCGCCCGCCCGCCGCCCCCCACCCCCTCTCTTTAAGGGGCAAATCGGACAAAAAAAAAAATTGCATATACAAAATGTATGAACAATTTGGGGGGACTCTACCCCTCTTCCCTTTTCCAAGCTTCAGACGATTCTGAGTGGTTCACGTAATCTGCAGTATCTCCAAAATTGAAAAATCAATCGCGGACAAATGACATTTTGCAAAACGACATTTGTACGCTAAAAATTAAAAATTTCAATCGCGGACAAATGACATTTTGCAAAATGACATTTGTCCGCTAAAAATTCGAAAAATCAATCGCGGACAAATGACATTTTGCAAAATGACATTTGTCCGCTAAAGTTAGAAAATTCAATCGCGGACAAATGTCATTTTGACAAATGTCATTTTACAATCGCGGACAAATGACATTTTGCAAAATGACATTTGTCCGCGAAGTTTTCCATACAAATTTCATCGCGGACAAATGTCCCGCGGACATATGTCACGGCGCCCTCAAAATCTCTTCAGAACTATTTTTTAATTTTTTTTTTATATGTTTTTTACTACTGACGTCACCTCAAAACAAATTCAGTTAACATCACCTTATTTTTATTTATTGATCTTGAAGGTTAATCAACAAGTCATGCAATAATGTAAACAAATATAATCAGACAGAATTAAGAATCCAGGCAGAACATAGAACAAAATTTAGCAGAAAATAAGAAAAAATAAAATGTAAATAAGATACAGGAACAGGAGAGAAAGGAAGATTTCAAATCTACATACATATTTTTAGAAAGTTTTCTAGTTTTTAAGGATAAAAAAAAAATTATTTACTAATAATGGTAAGAAATTTCAAAATTTTGTAAATTATAAATTTTCAAAATAAAATAGATATTTTTTTTTTAAGAACACAAACACTTCAGCCAATCATGAAAAAAATGGTCCAACCAAATCGAGCCATACTACAAATTTATCATCAGATTCTTCAAACTTGTTAACATACACCAAAAATGAACAATACAAACAGATTTTTGCCGGTGGTTTATCTGCAGCCATCACGAGATTTGCATCACAGCCACTTGACGTTTTGAAAATACGATTTCAACTTCAAATAGAACCTATCGGAAGGAAAATTGCTGTCGAAAATTCGAAATATAAATCAATTCCACAGGCGGTTAAATTAATTTTGAAAGAAGAAGGATTTTTAGCGTTTTGGAAAGGACATAATCCGGGACAAATTCTATCTATAACATATGGCATTACACAATTTTGGACCTATGAACAATTGAATTTGCTAACGAAACAAACTACACTTTTAAAAAATTCTCCAAATTTAAGTAATTTTTTGTGTGGTGCAGCTGCTGGAGGTTCGGCAATAGCTATTTCAATGCCATTAGATGTAATTCGCACTCGACTAGTTGCACAAGACAATAATCGGGGATATCGTTCGGCAACACAAGCAGTTGGGACAATCATACGAAAAGAAGGAGTGCTTGGACTATATCGAGGTCTGTCATCAGGTTTGTTACAAATTATGCCACTAATGGGTGCAAATTTTATGTTTTATCGATTTTTTGCGGGAACAACTGTTAAAACCTTGGATTTAAAAGATCGAAATGAGCTTCCAACATTAGGCCTTTTAGTGATTGGGGCCACAAGTGGAACATTATCAAAAACTTTAGTTTATCCATTTGATTTAGTGAAAAAGCGATTACAAATTCAAGGATTTCATGACCATCGAAAAACATTTGGAAGATCAATTGAATGCAAGGGCATTTTACATTGTTTTAAATTGACTGTACGTGAAGAAGGCTTTCGTGGTTTATACAAAGGAATGATGCCAACTTTAATGAAATCTGGCTACACAACTGCGATTCATTTTTGTTTTTATGATAAAATATCAAAGATTATCAAATAATACCAATATAATAAAAAGTTTAGGTTTCATTAAAAAATAATTTAAATGAATTTATAAGATATAAGTATAGTAGTTAAAAAATTTAATTTATTTACGATAAGCTGTTGATTTTTTTTTTTTAATAAATTTTATTATTTTTATTACTTAATTGTACTGAAAGTTCCTTTTTTTTACTAATTTTTATGTACCGTAAAAGTTGATAAAAAGTTTACTTGTATTAGGTACCTGGTACCTACCACAAAAATAAAAGAACTAGACGAAAAAATTCAGACAAAGGGTTCAAAAATTTGAAGCGTCTTTAACGAACGTACTAACATAAGTAGGCAACAAAGTACCTAAAGACCAAACCTAAGTAGGTAGGTACTTAAGATTTAGGAAAAATAAATGAATTAGATCCTCTGGATGAATTAGATCCTATGACTTTTATTGTAGGTATTACTCACAAAAATGTAATTGTAATTGTACGTACCGAAACGAAGTCTTCTAGGCCATGACTTTTAAATTCTTCTCTAGCTTGATTGGCTCTCGCCTCATGAAAATCAAATGTATGCAAATGACCCGTTGGCTTTAGTGCTCTCAAGAAACCATGTGACAAAGAACCGCTACCAGTTCCAGATTCAATAACAATGCTACCTGGTTTAACTTCCAGCTGGTAAACGATCATTGAAATATCTGGTGTGTAAATTATTTGAGTTCGATGTGGCAATGTTTGAGTCCATAGATCTGGAGTTGGTTGTAAAACATATGCCCATCCTCTGGATAGCTCTACTTTACTTCCATATTTGATACCAATTAAATTTTTAACCTTTAAAGAACCAAATGTTGTTTGGAAAACATACTCAACAGTTTCTCCTTTTTTATTGACAATTGTTGATACAGCTTGAATCGCATGCATATTATTGGCACTTAAATACAAAATAACAGTATCATTTTCATCAATTATATCTTTAGGCTCTAAAAAGCTCATTTTATTATTATTTGGTCCCAATTTGATGACACTTAACTTTGGTTTGAATTTGAACTTCTAAGCTCGAATTCGAATATTTTTTCTTCTTTAAAAATTGTTGATATTGCCTTGAACCGCCTTCGAATTTTAAATACTTTTACCTTTTACAAGATTTTGGCCTGAGAGAACCGGCTTGTGGATTTGTAGATTTGTAGAACGAACAAATTGCTTCGAGCTTTGACAAAGGTAAATAAAAATAAACAAAACAACAAGTAATATAAAAGGAAAGTCAAACATTGTGAGTTGAGACGTTGAGAGAGTTGTAAGAGTGAGCTGCAGCCAAGTTATTTTTTTATGATATGCAGTCGAATTATTAAATACTCGTCATTTGTTGTTTTTCTGAATTCAATTAATTATTTTGTGGTGGTTACACTTATTTTTGTAAAAAAAATAATAAACAAAACATTAAATTCATAAACATTAGCGAAATTTTAAATGTTTGGTAACTGCGCCTTGTACAAACGTTTTTTGGTGGCTGCGACTCGCTGATAAACAGCTCATAAAAAAAAAGTCTAAAAAAAAAATTAAAAAGTGAAAAATTGTCGAAAAAAACCTCTGGGTAGAATTTCAACTTCAATTTCGTCGCTGCTTGTTGTTTTTTTTTAAGTAGTTAGCGATGCTGATACTAAAAGCTTGTCGCTGCTACAAGGCCAAAAACCGCGGCGTCGTCGGCTGGCTGATAATTAATGAACGCGTCGACCTTGAATTATGAGAAATGAACAGTGTACAGTTTTTCAAAACACTGTGCTTCCCTTAAAAAAATTTAAGAATTTCAAATTCTGAATTTCAAATTCCTAATGTATTTTGTTTTAAAGACGTATTTATATTGTGCTAAGTACATAGTGCAGAAAGGTTATAGCGAAATATCTTTGTCCTAAATCACCGGGGACGGCAGTCCCCCGAGTGACGCAAGCACCTTTACGTGTGAAGCTTCACGACAATATATACAGCTAACTTTCGATTTTTTGAACTGTTGACCCTAGCCCCTTATGTTAGATACCGTTGGAAAGGTCTTGGAGCGTAGATGCGAAAAATGTCATATGTCATCCAAAAAGGTCAAAAGGTCATCAAGTTATGGCCATTTGAATTTTTTTTCACCTTTTCAGTTTTTGGCCTATAACATCTACGTTCCAAGACCTTTCCAACGGTATCTAACATGAGGGGCTAGGATCAATAGTTCAAAAGTTATGACCGGCTATTTGAATCATGACCTCTACCTTGAGAATAGTATGTTTGTTTGTTTGTTTGTTTGTTTAAGGACACAATATATTTCGCAGTCAAAGGTCGACGCTCAATAATTTCATTACACTCAATCCCTCTCCAATATGATTTCTACTCAGGCTCAAGTCCCAAAAATGTCCCAAATTAAAATGTCCCAAAATCCAAATTGTCCCAAAATCCCAAAATGTCCCAAAATCAAAAATGTCTCAAAATCATGGTAGGTTCACTTAGAACAAAATTAATTTCAGTTTTCTTAATGTGTTTCACCTTTCAACCACATGCGGCGCTCTTGTTTGTTTACGTTTTCTTTTATTGTCAACCCAGCCGGCTGAGCTTTTTTTCTTATTTATTATTTTTTTTGAAATAAAAGCGTTTGGACGTGTAGGTGATTTATTTTGAGAAAAAATCATAAATATCTGGTAGAAATAAATGAATAAATAAATAAATAAAAAAGTTGAATACCTATATTTGAATTTTAATTGTGGATTTATTGGAATTTAAGTTAATTTAAGATTAATAATAATAATAATAATAATAAATTTAAGATTATACATTTAATTTAGTAATTAATAATTATTGCAATAAAATAAATAGAATTTTAAGTGAAAATGTTAGAACACAATGTGATATGAACTAAAAAAATTAAGAAAATAAAAACTTTGCTATAAAAATAAATTTATCTTTTATTCATAACTAATCTCCTTTTTTTCCTGCAAATTTGAATTTTAATAATTTTATTTGGAATATTAGAAATAAATTGCCACCTACAAAAATTTTATTTTTTTAGTTCACCTTCCCTCCACAAACCCACCAGGCGCTGTAGTAGATCTTTTGAGTGGGCCATCTATTACTATATCTTATCTATGCTCAAAATCAAGAAATGTCTCAAAATCAAAAATGTCCTAAAATCAAAAATATCCCAAAATCGAAAATGTCCCAAAATCAAAAATGTTCCAAAATCAAAAATGTCCCAAAATCAAAAATGTCCCAAAATCCAAATATGTCCCAAAATCAAAAATGTCCCAAAATCAAAAATGTCCCAAAATCAAAAATGTCCCAAAATCAAAAATGTCCCAAAATCAAAAATGTTCCAAAATTAAAAATGTCCCAAAATCCAAATATGTCCCAAAATCCAAATATGTCCCAAAATCAAAAATGTTCCAAAATCAAAAATGTTCCAAAATCAAAAATGTCCCAAAATCAAAAATGTCCCAAAATCCAAATATGTCCCAAAATCAAAAATGTCCCAAATTCAAAAATGTCCCAAAATCAAAAATGTCCCAAAATCGAAAATGTCCCAAAATCCAAATATGTCCCAAAATCAAAAAATGTCCCAAAATCAAAAAAAATTACCCAAAATTTCCAAAAGTCTCCCTAAATGTCAAGTTTTTTCGAAATATTTTTATATATTCATTTATCTTCGAAAAATAGTTATATCAACTAAAAACACTTCTTGGCGCAGTTAAAACTCGTGACGCAAGCTACGTACACAATTCAATTCATCACACAAAAGAAATGATATCAATTTGTGTGCCGCAAGACGCTAAGCGTGCGTGCGTGCAATCAGTGGGGTTGTTGGAGCAAAAATCAAAGCAAAGGAAAATTGCTGAAAATGTCGCATCGAATAATTTGTGCAAAAGAATGTCGGTGTGATCTTTTGTTGACAATTTTTCTTTGCCTTGACTTCTGCTCCAACTAGGGTTCCCAGACGTCCTCCTTTTTGGGGAAAGTCCTCCTTTTTGATAGTAAAAAAAGTGTCCTCCTTTTTTTTCATTATTTCGCATTTTGTCCTCCTTTTCCATTATTCTCTATTTTCCCACCTAAGCTAATTTAAAACATTTATAAAAAAAAACCACTACACAAAAATAAACAAAACAATGAGTAATGTCGGATATAATTTTTTGTACGTTAAATTTTATAGGTATTAAGTAACTGACTGAGAAGATACTTTGAAACAATGTGATATTGATAATTCAATTTTGTTCCTCTATATGATGGGTGCACAAGTTTTTTAATTGACGAGCCAAATTAAAATAAAACTATTTTACTGCGGGCCACAAAGAAAAAAATATTTTTTATTGTTTTTTATATATACATATTAAATTTTACTTTTTTTTAATAATTTTGGAAATATTTGGAACTTATTGTGTTGTAGCCAGTCCGTTATACGAGATCGTAGCTTGCTTTTATTTATATTCATAATTGTGAAGGTTTGTTCACATATATACGTTGAACCAAACAAAAATGCGTAACGTCCCGCCGTATCATATAAATTTCGGTACTTGTTCTTATGCAAACATAGATAAAAATTTTCTTTGTCGCCGTCATTAAATTTTTGTTTAAATATTTCGCACGATTGCAAGTATGTATATTAATTCCAATTGTAGATGAGGACTAGCTTCTTCTGGATTTATTGAAAAAGGATTCGAAAATACTTTAAAATCGAATTTATATTTTTTAAAATCCTCGAATCATTTCTCAAAAATTTCTATTAATTTTCCAATCTTAATAGCATAAAGTCGACTATATATTTTATTTTTAATAAAACTTTGGCAATTTGGGAAATGAAAAGATTGACCTTTCTTCTTTTCAAAGTAATAAAAAATATGGTATGAGCTGCGGGCCGAAAAATGCATCATGGAGGGCCGCATGCGGCCCGCGGGCCGCACTTTGTGCACCCATGCTCTATATTATTATTTAAATGAGCCCTGCTTCATTAATATTCGAACGCCTTATTTTAAAATTTTTCATTCAACATTTTTATATATTTCCATAACTAATTTTCCAAAAGTATAATTTTCCCAGAAATTTTCGGAAAATTCCATTAGTCAGCCTGTATTTCTGCGATGCTTCAAAAAAAGTTGAAAAAGTAGACTTTTCGAAAAAAGTTCCAACAAGATTGTTCTAATTTAAATGAGAATAAAACTCAAGAAAAATGTAAAAAAGTTTTATGAACCATTT
Source organism: Hybos culiciformis (assembly GCA_964007475.1). NCBI lineage: Eukaryota > Metazoa > Arthropoda > Insecta > Diptera > Hybotidae > Hybos > Hybos culiciformis. The sequence continues at coordinate 35,412,891 of OZ023273.1, read as the reverse complement.
TAAAGTAAGGCGTACGAGCAAGGCTCTTTTAGTATTTTTTCTTAAAAACCCATAATTTTAAAAATTCAACTTTTGATAGAAAAAACCGATTTGGACCCTTAGAGATACAACTAAAAGGTTTTGAATTAAGCTTTTCAAATAAACTAAAACTGAAAAAATTTGGGTCTCCTTTGACTGCAAAAAATAACATTATTTTTAAGTTTTGAGATTTTGAATACGTGTGGGATAAAATTTTTTTTTTTAATTATTTTATTTTTAAAGCTAAGAAAGTCTTATAACTCTATAACGTCAAAAATTTAGAGATGTATTTCGAGACGTGATTTTTTAATATGTCCCCTTCAGTTTATTTGCATGGAAATTGAGTTATTTGTATTGAAAATTAATATCGTCAGTAATAAAATTTGCAAAAAATTATTTTTTCAAATAATTTAAATTTTCTCTCCCACACTTTTTCAAAATCTCAAAACATGATTATAATGTTATTTTTTGCACTCAAATTCAATATCTTTTATTTGCATCTCTAAGCCTCCAAATCGGTTTTTTCTATCAAAAGTTATGAATTTTTAATATTATGGGTTTTTATGAAAAATGCTAAAAAGTGGTTTTTTCAACCCGCCCTTACACTGAAGATTACACTCGAATTGATCTAAAAAAAGGATGGGTCTATTTTATTCGTAAGCTTAAAAAACCCTGAAAGTTTTATTTAAATCGGAAGGGGTCGGGTTGAAAATTTGAAAACTTTGATCGTTTTGGCGTGTACATATATATATATTTTATATATATTTTTTTTTTGTTTGGGTGTCCTCCTTTTACTGCGGACAAATCTGGGAACCCTAGCTCCAAAAACCACTGATTGCACGCACGCACGCTTAGCGTCTTGCGGCACACAAATTGATATCATTTCTTTTGTGTGATGAATTGAATTGTGCACGTAGCTTCCGTCACGGGTTTTAACTGCGCCAAGAAGTGTTTTTAGTTGATATTTTTATTCAAGAAAAAAAATTTTGGGGAGAGCCACTAATGTAATTTCTTATCACATAGTGCTTCTTTCAAAAAAAAAACATACCTACCTATATTAGTATATTTTGTTAATGTAATTTATTAAATCCTTTATATTAACTTGTCGCGTTAATTGATTTTATATTCATAGTTCTTATTTATATTATAATTTATGTAGTTCCAGGTATTTAAATTTGTAATTAATTTATATATAATATAAATGTCATAAAACAACAACAAAACACAACGGAAAATTGTGATTTGTGAGCTACTGCATAATATCTATTGGACAGGAATACGTTTTGAATATAAAGAATACAGAATACCTATAATTATTTGGTATTATCATAGAGTAATAATATTTATAAGAGGGTCAGAATTCATACAAGTAAATTTCAGATTTTTTTTTTCAAATAACTCAAAAATGATGACAATATTTTCAATGTATTGAATAAAAATTTCATACTCAAATATGTTTATTCTTAATCAATAATAAAAATAATAAAATTAAGAATAAACACATTTGAGTTAAAAAATTTTACTCAATACATTCAAAATATTGTCATAATTTTTGAAAAAAATTTACTTGCATGAATTCTGTCCCTCTTATAAATATTATTACTCAATGGTATTATGTAAATTTCGTAAGATATATTATAACTTAGATTTATGTGTGTGTCAGTGTATTTGAGAAACTTAACTTAAAATTAAGGCAATGCAATGTACCTACCGAAATATCTAATAATATCCTAAATAAATATTTTTTCTATTATGTATTATTTTGTGTTCAGTAATTTTTTTATTATACATATTTCGCATATACATATTTTTTTTATTACTTATTTGTTTTTTAACATTAACGGCAATGTTTACAACAAATATGCATTTCAAATTCTTTGGTGTAAATTTTAATATTCCATGATTTTTTTGGAAGTTGCCATGGGATTCTTTCCTCTGGAATAACCTAAGGGTGAAAAATAGAAAACAAAAAAAAAAAATTAACAACACGGTGTTAAATATATTTAATTTAAATTTTGTAATCGATTTTAATAAGAAAGTTGAGGGAATTTAACACCACATAATTATCTTCGGCTGTGAATGCCCTATATAGTTTTTAAAAAATTCAAACAATTATTTTTCTAACACTTATTTTACGATAACTAAAAAGAAGCTCCAAATTTACATATGTCGTTTAAATTCCTTGCCGACGATATCTACGTTTCTTACCACGATTTTTAGTTTGATATTAGAAAAAATTACTTATAAAAATAAGAATAAGAGCTAAAAACCATTAGCAGTTAGGGTCTTAGTTTAGATAAAGTAACTTGTAGCTATTTGAATCAGAAATTCTAAGATATTCTTTTTAGTAGATTTGAAAAAACTTGATCTATACTTAAATTAATAATTAATAATTAATTAATGATTACTTGTTAAATAATATAAAAAAATATGACTCACTTGATTTTTTTTAACTGGTCTTCCTGAACAAGTAGGACATCGTGCTGATGTTATCGACTTCTTCGTTACAGTTGAGTAAGACATTTTTGAGGAACGAGCTGAAGCTGGCGATGTGAAACCTGATGTATATGTTTCTTTAATCATTTCCGTACCTCCCAATCGAGGCATGCACGTTTTTGGACGTCCCAACGGAATTTTTTCTCGATTAAGAAAACTGATTTGAAAAAATATTTGTAATTAAACTAAGCAAAAAAAAGATCCTATATAGTATATAGCTTAAGATACTAATAAATTTTAGTTCAAAATTATCTTTTTTTTGTTTGGTATAAATGCTTTCAAAAATGTGTACAGAAAATAAAATATTTTCACTACCATTATGCTTTTACTATCTTGAAGGGAAAATCCATAAAAATTATTAACATAATTTTAGTAAAGGAATTTTTCGTAATAAAGAAAATAATAAATAAAAAATTTAATAAAATTATGAAACTGAAAATATCAATGCTTGTGCATTATGGTGCCTGAGAAAGTGAGAAAGTAAAAGCTTACAAATTACAAGAAAATATGAGACCAAGTCTGTATTGGAATCTATAACGATAATATTGTTCTGGGAATAAATTTTTTAAATGTTATATGTTTTTATTATATTTTTTTAAATTTTACTTTGGTCTTGGTTGTCTCCAAAAATTCTCTAATCTCTTGGTGCTCATAATATTACCAAGTTTTTGTAATAATCGAATATTTTCCTTGTTAATACTCTGTAGCCGCTCTTTTTCATTTTGTAATTTTTTAAGTTTATTTGTTACATGAGAATAAACAGGCGGAGCTTTTACATCTACTGCTGCAGTCGAACAACGTACCTGTTAAGAAAATTACGTTAAAATTATCAAAATTTTTGTAATATTTATTTAGAAATTTTTAGGCTTAAAAATTTATTGTTTCCTGATATCCTACAAATTTGTTTTTTGAAGCTATTTAGGCTATGTAGATTTATACGACTTTGTAGACTTGTAGAGGTCCATTGACATTACACAATTATAAGTTACTCATAATATTTGTATAAGTTACTCATAATATTTGTTACGAATTTCCAGTTTTAAATTTTTGCATAGGAAAAGCCAAATTGTAAAAAGATTTAAATGAAAGGAGAACGAATAACTAAGTTATTTATTAAGTATGTATTATGCATATTCTTTTATAAGCATTTTCGTTCAAATTATTATCAAATGCAGAAAAAGTTTTGTCATAAAAATATGGCGTTAAGATTAACTTCTCCATTGCCAATTTTGATAGTTAGTTTTTATTTGTCGCAATGTAAAATTATGTATTTTTCATTTACTTTTGTGTAAAATAATATTTTGCAATTTGAACAATCTACTCAAAATTTTTTTTTCTCAAAACTTTTTTATGAATAAGATTAACTCAAAAATGTTTTACTGATAGTTAATAATCACCTTTCTTTTATGGGCCTCGTATCTTTGCACTTCCCAAGGGCGAATCAGTAATATTTCACGCCTTGATAACATTTTTTTTAATTATATATTTTGTTATTTTTTATTTATGCGGTGTTTTTTTATTTACCACTCATCATAAGATAGTATATTGGTATTGAATTTCTAAATAAATTTTGTTAGTAAATAAACAAAATATTTTTGGTTTTTTTTGTTGGTACGTGGCAACAGTTTTATAGTTTGTTGCTATAACAATGGGATCCGTGAATTTTAGTAAATTACATTTGGAAAGTGTTTTACCGTGACTACACGATTTAATTACCAATAATGTATTTTTTTGTTCTTTATCATAATCTATCAAACAACATAAAAATAAAAAGTACATATAATACATTTATATGACACTATGTTTCAAATACATATTATAAATACATAAATACATATTATCAAAAATTTTAAAGACTTGAAAAATTCTCCATTCATAATATATGTATACAATTTCATATACATATATATATTCATAATTTTATTTAAATTTCCTTAAAAAATTAAGTGGACGTTTTTTGTCACAAGCAGTGTAATAGTAAGTGTTAAAGCAAATTAAAAATTTTAATTACAATGCGTAATAAAAAACATAAAAAAAGTGCTATATGTGTTTGCATTAAATATCCGTACGTCCGTCCGTTCATCTGTCAATCTGTCACGCACTAAATAGCTTCTAACTATCTATTCGATCGATTTCGAACGTATCAATGTCAAAATATGCTTAATATTATTCACATTCATTCAAGATAAATGATGAGTTTCTCAAAGTTGGTCTCGAGTTTCAAACTTTCAACCTGCGAAGTTAGAAATAGTTAGAGATAGTATTTTATATTTACATTATATACCTAGTTTTGTTTGAGATATTTATTTACTTTGGTAGCAATATTTATCCAAGATCATTTAGTGTAAAAACCTATAATTAGTACGATTAGGAATATCGTTTATTTTATTTAATAAACAATTCTAGGAAAACTGTTGTCATTGTTACACTGTAGGACTTTCATAAAATCAATGATAATGTCAAAGTTTATCTTTGAAAAAACGAGTGTTTTTATTGTATTACGGACAGTTCACCGTAAACAATTCACCGTAAGACAATTCACCGTAAGACAATTCACCGTATGGACAATTCACCGTATGGACAATTCATCGTATGAACAATTCATCGTATGAACAATTCACCGTATGGACAATTCACCGTATGGATAATTCACCGTATGGACAATTCACCGTATGGACAATTCACCGTATGAATAATTCATCGCAAAGAAAATTATTTTTATCAATCCGGGCGGCCGGTGAATTGTCCACACGGTGAAATATTTTTTCTAAAATTTTACAGTTGTTTTTAAATTTTAGGTAAGTCATTTAGCTTTACCCAGTCAGTACCACGAGGAGACGATCTATCTACGTTACCGATCACTTTTTTTGTTCATTTAGTTTTTTTTTTGGTTTTTGTTAAATATTTTTATTTTTTATTTCTTGAATTTAAATGATCAAATTAAACAGACAATAGTTAGTTCATACGATGAATTGTCCATACGCTGAATTGCTCATACGGTGAATTGTTTCGGTGAATTGTCTTACAGTGAATTGTTTACGGTGAATTGTCCGCAATGCAAAGAGAGGGTGTTAAGAAAGAAAACACGAAGGCTACAGTTTTTGTTTAATTATTTAACGTAAAGCATTAATGGCAAAGTAATTTTTCCAAGAAGACCGTACATGGAAACATTATTCTTATTTATACGGTGAATTGTCCATACGGTGAATTGTCCATACGGTGAATTGTTCATACGATGAATTGTTCATACGATGAATTGTCCATACGGTGAATTGTCCATACGGTGAATTGTTTACGGTGAATTGTCTTACGGTGAATTGTTTACGATGAATTGTCCAGACATCGTTTTTATTATGTATCCACGTACATATTTATGTATAATGTAATATCTTTTTTTATGGATTATGTTTATGTTATACAATTCTACATAAATAAAAATCGAGTATTTTTCAACAATTAGATATCAAAATTTCAAAATCGGGCGCCTTATTATCTTAGTAAATTTATTTTCAAATAATTTTTTTAACGTAAATTATACTTTTAATCAATTTTCTCAGAATATAAAATGTTAATTAATGTATACTTTTTTAAAAATTAACAATATTATTTAGAAAAAAAAAATTATAAAGTATAATGATAACGATAAAATTTTATTTATATATAGTGTTAACTGAAATCTGAAATCTTTTATAAAACTTTTGCAGTAGTTTTAGTACTTAATTTAGTTCAATGTTAAAAGCAATATCCTACTGACTGCCTAAATGATTTCTGAAAGTGTATACGAAGCATATATTTTCCGTTTCATTTATAGCTTTCGCATGTACATGTAAATCAATATAATTATACGTATTCCTAATAACAGCCCAAAGTTTATTTTATAGTTTTGCTTGAATTCAAATAACTCATTAATAAGATAATTTGAATTATGTATAATTCGTTAAAATAAATAAATATAATATAAATATTAAAGAAACTTACGAACCAACTCTTATTTTAAGAGTAAGTTTCTAGGAATGAAACAAATACAAATACATACTTCAATAATAAAAAATGTTATGCATTTCAATTCAATAATCAAATTCACTGATGCCCCAATACTTTATGAATATCTAATCTTTTAATTTGTCTTTCAAGAATTACTATGATAATACTTTCTTGGGAAATATCAATTTCAAAGAAGCATTAAAATCAATAAATACAATAAAACAAAGCTTATAATGTTGTACTAAATTAGTTTGTATATTTGAAGGTATTCTAATTCTCTGGAGTCAATGTTTTTAAAATTATGAATTTAGATAAATAAAGTTTTTCATTTGAATCATTGTGGCATAACTCGATTTGAATTGACATAATCATGTAATATCTATGAGTTTCATGGTCGCGAGCTTGAATCTAGTAGATTTTTACAACATATGTGTATATAAAAAAACTTTTAATTGATTTTTGTAATGCGATATTTCTATGATTTCGTGAATTGATTACAAAAATTATTGTGTTAAATATATTTTCAATAATATTAAACGAAGTTATAATTTTTAAATTCTAACTTCATCATATAAATTTCATAAAGGGAAGCCATATCTTACAGACGTGTAGACATTTAGTAAAAGATTTATCTTAATTTAACTAAAAATTATAAAAATCTTGTTAATTATTTTTGCTATTATTTTAACTTGTCATCAAGTATTTTTAATCAAAATTTTTATATCAGCGCGTTTTTGTTATTTTTTTTTTTTAATGAAATCAATTTTATCTTCATCAGAATTTCGTACGTAAGGAACAACTTTTGAATATTGTAAAATATTGCCTCATTGGATTCCATTTTTTTTAAGATAGATAATTGATTTAAAAAAAGTATATTTTTTTTAATTTGCTAATAAACAGAAATTATATGTAATATGGAAAAAATTGTAGCAAAATTACAGAAGACCTATAAGTAATATACAGGATTACTATTAACAAGTAACATGAGATGATCTTAATGACTTTACCATATTAAAATATTTAAAAATTATATACTATTATTTGAAATCAATAATTTAATGATTTGGTTCTTACGGCTCGGACATGTTTTTGAAATTTGTATCAAAACAAAAGACATTTAGATTTTTATAAAGTAATTTTGAAGAAAATTGAAGGAGTTGAAATATTGATTTTAATGAACTTTATACATTTACACCACTAAATAATTGATAAAAACAAAACTTTATAATAATGAGTCTACATTTGCTGCTCCTAACAAAAGTTTTGATACTTATTATTATTTCTCTGTGTGGCAGAAAAAAAAAACTTTTTTAATTCTGTATACATAGTGTGTGCCACAATCCTCTCACATATTGTGAGAAGTTATGCACCCAAAGTCAAAATCTAAAAAATATAAGAAAATTTTAAAAGACTGGTAAAATCTAAGCCAAAATTAAAATAAAATGTATATTGGGTGTAGGATTGCTAGCAAGCTTCAAATCAACAAAAAAATAATAATGATAGAATTATGATAAGAAAACACAGAAATTAATATTAAGTATACGACAATGCTCATAGTACAGAATAAAAAATGTGAATGAAAAGGATGTTAAATAATAATGTAATAATATGTTTTGTAATTAGATATATTTTATAAAAGATTTTAAGCATTAAAAAAAAAACTTTTTAATGACTTTGAAATAGACTTTCGAAAAGACTGACATATGTAGCGAGAGACAAATAACCAAAAAATTAATGCTAAAACTTTTAATTCAAACTTTTTTTTTCAACTGAAAATATTTTGCTAACACTAATTGACTTAATGCGGCGCCTACAGGTCCTTTGTTTACTTTTCATTTGGAATATTGTTTCGCTGTTTTTGCTCAAAAATATCTTTTGTTAAAAATCTTATAAAAATTTTCGTTCACAACTTCACTTTTTAGAGTATTTTTGTTGACAATTTCTTATATCCCAAGTTTTTTTTCATGTTACTGTTTTTTTTTTTTTTTTTAATTTATTTTTGTTACAGTTTTTGCTGAGCAAAAATTTACAGAAAATATGCGTTTATCTGTATTTATAATCTTAAATAATTTTATTTTTAAGTTTTACTTTATAAATATATATATATATATATATATATATATATATATATATATATATATATATATATATATATATATATATATATATATAAGTTTATATTTTGTAAATAATGAGTGGTATACATAATCCTTGACTTGAGTGTATTTAGTTTTTACTAAAGATATACTTAACTAAACAAACTGGCCTAAATTTTAGTTTTTTTTTTGTTGGTTTCTTAAATGTTTTTTTTTATTGCCACTTTCTGTATGATTTTTTTAAATTCTTATCCATTGATCAAAACATTTTTATTTATATTAAACTGAAAATATTAAATAGAACAGTAAAATAACAATAAAAAATTGGGTTAGTTTAGTTTGATGAGAATATTAATTTTGATGATATTTTTTAACTTTTAACTCCCGCGATCTGTAAAATTTTCTGAATGATGCGAAAAGTTGAATTAAAATATTAAATTATTATTCAAACTACTCAACAAAGTGAGTTGTTGGAAAATTTTTTATTTCGGAGATCTGGTATAAATAATGTATTATATGACTATAGGTATAAATTGATAATTAAATATTAATATTATATTTAAAGTTTCTGCCTTAGGTCTTTTGTTTTGTTAAACGTTTCTTAAATTTGTTTTGTTAACTTACAAAATTAAAAAAAAAAAATTGCTATTTATAAATTTGTTAATTTAATTCCTAATTAATTAAAATTGTTAATTTAATTCCTAATTAATTCCTAATAATTTTTTGGAAAAATTGTATATTGTGCGTCTTATAAATACTTTTTGTTATAGGTATATATTCCTTTTTATAACGCAAGAAAAATTATCTAAAAATTTAGAATGTTTGTTACGAAAATAGATTTTACGACTTCTAGTTGTGCTTATCTTAGTTAATGATTTTTTGTAAAATATTACAAAACTCCTGTTGGCTTATACTTAAAATAACTAATAAACAACACATCTTATGGGTATTGTTGTATCGATTTTTAAATGTGTTCCGGAATATTGAAGAATTTAGGGCGATCAGATCAAGGTTAACATATTTCCAACTTTTTTCTTTAAAATCATTTAAAGTTAAATACTGCGAAAATTATATGTTTACATATTTGAGAGGAAAACTAGATAATGTTCTTCAAATCAAAGAATATCCGCCTATTTGAAAATATTGCCACAATCTCTGAAAATCAGTGTATTGAAAAAATTTGCATAATTGGACATAAAATGTTAATAAAATGAAATTTATCTTATGGCGTTTACACAAATCAGCATAAAAATGAGCATAAATTAAATTGTTTATTTCATTTCTGATTGTTTTATTACATATATTTTCAAAGAATTTATTGTTTTGTTATTTAAGTAATAACTCATTCATCGCTTGGACATTAAATGTCATTTTTGAAATGAACTGCAATTTTCATGCAGCTAGCTGTTTTTGATGGCAAATATTGATTTGAGTAAGCACGTGCATTTGAAAATATCATAAAGTCAATTAATAATGCACATAAATTAAAATTATTTCGATTTATATTTTCTTCTCAATACTTTACAATTTACATATCAAATACTGTACAAATATTTTGAGTTTTTCCAAAAGTGTTGATATAACAACATTTTATTTAAATGATTATTTATTTTCATACTGAACAACTATTTATTTTCGCATCCCGGAGCAGGTGTAAATTAATAAACATTATAAGACGAAAATTTCAGAAATTGTTATTATGCTGTTACTTTTGTTTCTTTAATCTGTTTTATAAAAAACTTTGCAATATACATTTTTGAAAATATTGTTTAAAATGATACGAGTTATCATTGTATTAATGTTAATGTTAAGGACTTGATTCTAATTATTCCTTACCAGTGAAAAAAAAATTGTTAATATATTTTAGGCTGTGATATGAAATTTATGTTCTAGGTACCATTCTAAGTACGCAAAAAAACTTATGCAAAAAATTTTTTATTGTTTTTAAAACAACAAGCGAACTGAGCTGTAAGACCAATTTTAATTTTGACAAATGTAAAAAGTCAAAAATGAAAATTCAGGAAATAAGGAAAAAGATGAAAGTTCATTTGAATTAAAAACAATAATTGCGTCTTATTAGGTAAGTTGCAATAAAAACCTTTCAATGTGTTTACAAAGGAATGTTTTTTTAAGCTATTAACTATTTTAAAATTCTTTCATTGCAATTCGCAGGGCAGTTTATTCAACAAGTTTTAAAAAAATATTCACACCTAAAAAAACTAAATTTTTATTTTTGTAGTTTCAGTTAAATGGTACTTATTTATTGGTATGTGCAGGTTCAGCGTTTCGTAAATGAGAGCGCTTAGCAAAAACAATTGCTTAACCTTTTCCTGCTGAACCTAATTTTAAAATATTTTTATCAACAGTTATTTGTAATTATGGTTAATGCTTATGTATGTACGTGTATAGTGACGCTATCCTATACTGCCCAAATTAATAAAAAAATTATTGGAACCTCATAGATACATTATATTTTTTTGATAAACTTGAAGAAAAAGATAGTTTCTGATACCATTTTTGCTTGATTTTAAATACCATATACCATATGAAAAAAGTATTTTACATTTTTGTGTAATATTTTGTGTTTTATGATTATGTTATGATTTAAAAAATAAAATAAAATTATAGCTTTAAAATTTAATAAGTATAATTAGATGACAATTACAGGATACTATTTTGTTTTATGCCGACACTTTTTAATTCGCTTAAATATAATTCTCACCTTCTCTTCCATCAATTAGCTCTGTACTATATGAAATTGACCAACATATATATAACGGCTACGTGTATATAAAAGTCTAAAATGCTTTTAAATTATTTTGCTCTGCAATTTTAATCTTATTACCGATTATATTTCATAAAAAAAAAACTGATTTTAATAGTTATTAATAAAAATAATATGATCACCTGTCTTCATTAAGTCTAATGATTATAAACGTTTCTTTAAAGAGAGTTCCCCGAATGAAATGGAATTTAAAAATAAAATAAAATATAAGTGGAAATTGTATTAACCACCTTCTACTTTTACATATTTCACTCGATGCACTTAAAAAAATAATATTTGATTCTAGGTTCCGTTACTATTTATTTTTAAATTTCATGTTTCAGAATAATGAGTATAGTTAGTAGGATACTAAACGATTTTATATCGTCTTTGAGACATTTAAGAAACACCTCATTCACTCAATGTCTCATTTCTGGTGTCGTGAATTCTTTGCGATGGCATGAGCTAGTATAGAATCATTAAATTTGAATTGTTCCAGCTTTCCAGCATACAGTTAACTTCATTTTTGATTCATACATCTTTACTGAATGGTATGTATATTGTAATTATGTAGGTACAGTTAGATATATGTATATATTTCAATTTTGCATTATAAAATAAAAAATAATTTTCTAAGTGCATATTTAAAGTGGACCCCATTTTTATGTTTAAAAAAATATCCTTCAAAATTATAATAACGATAAAAAGTACCTAATTTGTAAGGAATTTATTTATAAATTGTGCAATATGCGTTCATAAATTCTTGCGCAAAATTTTATTTATGTATACTAAACTTTAAAAAAAATAAAAATTTGTTATAATGAAAACATAGCACCATCACCAATTTTGATAAAAATAACAAAATTTATATATAATGTATAATAATTGTATATACATATATAATATACATACAATAAAATGTAGAAAGAGGAAGTGAAAAGAGGAAAAGTTGAAAAAACATTTATGATCATTGATTATAGATCACTTAAATAATACCCATAACTTGGTTGAGGTTATTAAAATTAAAATCCGATAAGGCATGTAGTTTAAATATTTGTAAAAATTCCATGTTATGGATGTTTTTTTAATATTATGAGAAAAAAAAATCATTATTGAATACATATATAGTTTATATTTTAGTTTCCATTGTCAGAATAAATAAGATTTCTTAATTTTTGTTCTATTAAGATTGACGTTAATTTATTATTAAAGTATAGTATTGAAATATAATTTTTATCATTAATATTAATTTCCTACTTATTGTAATAATTAGTGTTATGCGCACATATTAAATATTGGCTTTTGTTACAAATAAAACAACTAATAGTATTTATTTGAAAATATGTTATTTCACTTGAATTAATTTTGAATAATTTATTTTAGTTTAAAATTTCGCACTAAATAATAAAACAGTATATTAAATAACTTAATATTAATAGTATATGTATTATTGGATACATTCCGTAATTGTATATAATTCTATTTTAACCTTGTTATGCTGTAATTTTAAAAAGGAATAACTTTATAAAAATTGATTCAAAAGAGTAGAAGTGATTGCATATTACATGCACGGAAAAAGAGATTACCCTTGTAATTTGATTTAAGAGATGTATATACACATACTTTTTTTTTTTTTTTTCAAAATTACAAAAAAAAAAATTGATGATGTAAAGAACTTGGATATCTTTTAATCATCTGTTAAAGATTTACCAATGTTTTATTCTGATATGTTTGTTGTTAAATTGCATGTTTACAAAATTATTGCAGTTGTTTTATCCTTGATGATGGTTAACAGTTATATATGTATATAAGTATTTTTTTTGTTGAAGATTATCATTCTGTTAAAATTGTGATGATTGAGCTTTTGGTATTAGTTTCTAAATGAATTTTGGTAAATTAAATTAATATTATTTGTTTTCTAAATTGAATATTCTTCTAGTTATGTTTATAACATATATATCTTGGTTATAAAATAATTTTAATGGTTCGTAACACAACTATATTTAATTTATATAATTGTAATTATAATTATTATATTAAAATGACAATAACTGTTATTTGTATATAATTAAAAAAGATATAATCCGGAAAACCAGACATTGCCATCTTACGATAAAATATAGGTAATGCAGTAAAAATATATTATTTTGATATTATTTGAGTACTTGTATTCTTAGATATATCATTTTTAAATCATTATTTTGGGCTACATGGCATTATTTATTTAAAACTATCATTTGAGGGTAATTGTTTTATGATTTATCTTTTCATATATACACATATATATACATTTATATCTTTTCCATAGAAAACAAATTTAATTTAACGTGGAAGTTCTGGAAAATTATATTTTTCTAAAGAAACAGCTAAACTTGTATTTCCAACGACTGAAATGCAAGTATAAATATAGCTTTCTACTGAAAAGTTTATTTGAAGTCTATTAAAAAAGATAATTAAATTTTTTGTAATATATAATTTGCGCAGTTAAAAAACAAGAATTCAATTATAAGAATAACTTTTTTATCTTTTAATTAATATCAGAATCAATTATCATCATTGAGACAATGTGAAAAACATAATAATTCTTATTTAGTCAACTTGATATTTATAACTGTCATCAACGTAAATAAAATAAAACTATTAAGGTACAAAAAAAAATTTTAAATTTTCTCAAAAGAATTTTCTTGAATAAATTATTCAGTCTTGCTAATTGAAAATAATAATAGTAAACTTGTAGTGGATTCTTCAAGTTTAATTCATTTTTTTTAAATAAGAATATTTATTTTGGGAAATAAATATATTAAAAGGAATTCTCAAAAATGTTTTCGAAATATTTTTTTTTTCAAATCCTGAAACTTTGTAGTTTACTAAAATTAACCCGACAGCACTGTGAAAATTGTTTAAAAAAAACGCGGAAATATTAATAATTGATATTTTTAAAGATCTTATTATGAGTTTTTAGTACGATGTAACATTCTTTGTAATATGTACACAACGGAAAATAAAGAAATCTAGAGAATAGAGACCCACAATTTTTTAAACTGAATGAGCAGATTTGAGGTTTTTCCTTGATAGTCAGCGTTTAAAATAGTTGAAAGACATGCATTATTTACAGTTAAGTCTTTCGAAATATTTAGAATACACATGGAAATACCAGCGGTGCTTCAAAAGATGAAGATGGCATTTGATGGCATTATGGAATTTTAATGCATGGAATTTTATGGTAAGGAATTTTAGTTATAATTAATTTAAATTCAAGTTATGGGCTCATTTGTCGGTCTATCGATACGAAGCTGTCTCGACAAGTCGAAAGAGGAGCATAGTAATGTTATGGAAAAAAAAAGGAATAATATAATTTTAGTATATACTATTGTAATGACCCCAATGAATTATTGTAATATTTTTCTGTTACTTCAAATTATATTAAATAGAAGATACATTTATTTTCTGCTGCATTATTAAATATATAATATTATTTTACTTTTCTATACTTTTATAATTTTTTTTAAGATTTTCTATTATAATAAACAAATGCATTTATTCTATTCTAATTTATACATGATTTGATAAGGTGTAATTTTCATTTAAACACATTAAGTATGCGCGCCAATTTGTGTATTTTATAATGTGAATAAAATTAAAAATATTAAATAAAATTATTTCGTTTAGATTACGAAAATGAATTATATAAAAGATAAATTTATTTATAAAATTGTTTGTATTTTACTTATCTAATTTAATGGGAATTTTTTTTATTTTAAAGAGTTTGAAGTTAAAAAAAAACTTGATATATTTAATACTTGATTATTTTAAATATAAGTACATATGTTAAATTCATTTAAACCAGCATTCTAACTAATCTGCTAGTCAATAGATAAGTTAATTTACAAAATTAAAATTAAACTGAAGAATATTGAAATTAATTATTATTATAATTATAAGATGTATCTAATAAATATAATTATAAATACATACATGTTATAAATATAATACAAGCATTTTTATGTGATAAATAGTGTAAAGACTAAAAATAGCGGTTTACCAATTTTCAGAAAAATATAAAAATAATTAAGAATTTTTATTAGTTGGAATATTTCATATTTTAAAATTGAATATTTGATAAACAAATAATTTTTTTTAGATAAACTTGAAATGGAAAAATCGTACCCTATTTTTGTATAGTTTAAGGTTATAGCCTTCCCCTAGATAATGTCATAAGTCTACATATAATTGAAATTATAATTAATAATTTTATACAATTATTAGTTTTTGCAAGTTCAATGTTGCTGCACCTAAAGAATAATTTCCACT